>CATIXQ010000027.1:9094654-9141193 GCA_949711755.1 Leptidea juvernica
TTGTGATACATAATAGAATGTGACGATGATTTGAAATATATAATAGAGCGGTTTTCAAGGAACTTTCTTCAACGTACATAATAATTATAAGCTATGGAATGAGCTTCCTGTTACGCTGTTTCTAAGGCGATACATTACAAATGTACACCTGTGGTGTTCTTACAGAGTATGAGCGTCGGTAGTGACGTAACATTAGGTGTCCCACACGCTCGTCCTTTTCTTACGATTGTTATAACAAAAGCGACACGGAAAGTTGTCCACATCGATTGGTCTTGTGCCTTCCAAGACCTGCAAACTTGTATGATTATCCAGAGGTCCTTGGTGCCCTTGTCTGGAGGCCTGCCTGGCCATTAAGCTATGTTCTCCTGGCGGTACTTAAGTTTTGGACTCATATACCTGTATTGTAAAACCTCATACTTCATACCTCATCCTCTGGTAGAACAAAGGGTATTTTAAATCCTATTTTGAATAAAAATATTGGAATTGAACTGATATCCCTCTCGCTCGCTCACGCATTTTATATTCGCGAACATTCAAATGGGCTGTAGCCATTATCATCCACAATGGTAGAATTACTTATCACTAATTTATAAGTACAATATTAGTTGTTATTTTTATAGGAGTGAATATACACAGAACGTATTTAGAGATTTGTTTACATAATATTTGAGTGGCCGCTGTACTATGAAATCAATATCTAACAGATCTGTCTCTTATCATGACGGTATTATAGTGATGTGCCGCATGTGTACCAGTGACCACTACACTAGTCTTTGCTTTAACTGAGACGAAGCAAATGGTATTCCATAATTATTCAAATTCAAATATTTTTATTCAAAATAGGATGTGACATGACTTATTGAAAGTCATGAACTACCACCCATTCCAAAAAGAATGCCTCAGTCCTGAGAAGAACGGGTGCAACAAACTCATCGGGTTTTTTTTTTACATAAAAAAAACACGGTTTCTAAGTAATATTGTACAATTAAACTTATTATTTCATAGCCTAATAACCTTTACCACACAAACGTTTTATAATAATAATAATATTATTACCAGTGGGAGGCTCCTTTGCACAGGATGCTTGCTAGATTATGGGTACCACAACAGCGCCTATTTCTGCCTTGAATCAGTAATGTGTAAACATTACTGTGTTTCGGTCTGAAGGGCGCCATAGCTAGTGAAATTACTGGGCAAATGAGAATTAACATCTTATGTCTCAAGGTGACTTGTGCAATTGTAGTGTCGCTCAGAATTTTTGGGCTTCTCAAGAATCCTGCTGAAGAAGCTGCACTGCATTGTAATGGGCAGGCGTATCAATTAACATCAACTGAACGTCCTACTCGTCTCGGCCCTCATTTTCATACGAAATAAAAACGTTGATTAACAATTCTTATGAATATCGTAATACTTTTGTTTTGAAAATTTTCGGGGATCTTGTTGTAAAAGTACAATACATCGCCCCACAAAATTCTAGATCTATAATATAGACATATATCCTTAAATAAAAGCAATAACTCTTCTTGGTCATTGTGTTATATTGTGGTTATGCTCAATATTTATAATGTACACGGGTAACCAAAATAAACATGTCCTCAATTATTGTACAATTAATTCTAATTTTCCCTCCTTAATTGAGTGTAATTGTCAGTTTTGTGTGACACACTTTTTAATAAAATAACTCGTGACTCGTGAGTGAATATTTACTGAATAATTTGTTGAAGCTAATAATATAGGTAGTAGGTACAGACATCAGTTGTTTCTTTCCAGAATTAGTATCAGCCGATGTCTTATGCAATTCAACGAAATTTAAAATAATTGTTAAAAAACGTTAGTGTGGGAAGGGTTATTATAACTTAAATGATTTTCTTAATGATACCACAGACTGGGAATGAAGCGGAGAACCTCAGGCTCTTTATTTAGTTTATTTTACGATATTACATTGTAATCCATATTTTAGTAAAAAAAAGCCCGCTGAGTTTCTTGCGCTCGTTCTTCTCAGGTCCGAGGCAGTCTATTTTGGATGGGTGGTAGTTTTTGACGTTCAATAAGTGATTATGAATAAAAATATTTGAATTTGAATTCCTAAGTCTATGACCTATGCTGCAAACAAACAGAAGATAGTCCGCTATAATACACTCCCAGTCCATCAATCAATCAATCTCAATGTCTACGATACTTATTTCTGCCGTGAAGCAATAATGTGTAAACATTACTGTGTTTCGGTCTGAAGGGCGCCGTAACTAGTGAAATTACTGGGCAAATGAAACTTAACATCTATGTCTCAAGGAGACGAGGGCAATTAATTGTACTGCCGATCAAAATTATTGGGTTTTTCAAAGAATCCTGAGTACCACTACATTGTAATGGGCAGGCCGTATTAATTACCATCAGCTGAAGGTCCTGCTCGTCTCGTCCCGTATTTTCATAAAAAAAAAACCTAATCAATAAATCTTATGATCCCCTGTATTATTACAATAAATAAAATCTATACAGTAACGTTTGTAAAATTGAATTATTTTTTACTAAATAATTTGTAAAATCTGTTATTTTGCTATCACCAATGTGTATGGTATTCGATATTAACATACATGTTTTTGTTTTAATATCAAAAATGTATATTTTTCGCTCAAACAGCGCAACGCATGTTTGCAAAACTTGGTCGAAAGTACCTAACCTAATCTTGACAACGTACTTCACGGAAACTGAGCCCTCCCTTATCTGATAAAATTAGGTAGATATCTACCACCAGCAGCGCTTATTATGACATTATCTCTCTATATGTATTACGTATAATATATATTATTATGTCTATCATGTTTTTAATATACCGGTATTGAATTACAAACTACTTTGTAGGTACCTTTTATTACTTTTCCAAGTTTTTTTAAAGTATAAATAACATTACAGTTCTAAAAATCAATCAATCTTGATGAACGTAAGTACACGGATGATAAAAAACTCTGCAGTTTCAAGTTGTGCATGTAAAATATGACTGAAAATAATTAAAATTGAATACCGTGGGAGGCTCCTTTGCACAGGATGCCGGCTAGATTAGGTAGGTACCACAACGGCGCCTATTTTAGCCGTGAAGCAATAATGTGTAAGTTTCGGTCTGAAGGGCGCTATAGCTAGTAAAATTACTCGGCAAACGAGAATTAACATCTTATGTCTCAAGGAGACGAGTGCAATTGTAGTGCCGATTAATTTTTGGGTTTTTTAAGGATACTGAGTGGCACATCATTGTAATGGGCATTGCGTAACAATTACCATCAGCTGAACGTCCTTCTCGTCTCGTCCTTTATTGTCATAAAAAAAAGAGAAAACTCACGAATTTCGCTCACGAGGGCACACACGAACTGCAAACGTCTCAAATTCAAATTCAAAAACACTTTATTCATGTTGGTTACGGAAATGATACTTATGAATATCAAAAAAAAAATTGTTTCTTATTGAATTTACCGCTACTTCGTAAAGGGTTGAGCTAATGAGAAGAAGTAGCAAGAAACTCATTGCCACTCTTTTAAGTCAAGATTTACATTTTAATTGTTTTACAAATCATTTCAATTGCAATATATGCAAAGTGATGCAACAAAAATACTCAAATGTCAAAAACTGAAAGGATTACACGAGTAAGTCAAAAAAAGAAAAAAAAAATTAATACTTATAAACACAAGAGTTATTGAGTATAGTAGATGCATCAATCCACACATACCGTAAATAAATAGAGGCATTATGTGAGCATTTCATAAAATTAAATATAAAATAACTTTAACTTTAAAGGAAATAATAATTATAAAAAACACATCAAGCAGACCTCCCGGTAACAATATCATCCAGCCACCAGTTAAGAATTTGACGACCCATATAGACAAATAGTTAGTGACCCTGACTACTAAGCTAGAGGTCCCGGGTTCGAATCCCGGTAGGTGCAATCATTTATATGTTGAATATGGATGTTTATATGTATGTTTAAGTAAGTATATTGAATATATCGTTGTCTTGTACCCATAGTTACAGGCTATGCCTAGTTTGGGGCAAGATAATTTGTGTAAAAGTGTGTCAATATTATTATTATTTACAAATCGGAATAATCACTTAGGTAAAGAATAAAACTGGCAAGGTGAAACGAATGATTTCATTTCTATTGTAATCAATTTAAGCTATTTAAAATAAAGATTGAACTTTAGATAAAATCATATTATATAACATTGCTCGATAACAGCTAATAATGAACGGAACACGCTTAGTACATCTCATCGTGATTCATGAACGTGCAATACAAAACAAATATGTTGACTCCTGTTTGATCTTTAATTACGTTGCATTACTATGTACGTATTGGCTCTTTGAAGTTAAAACTTCTTTAGCGGCGTTGAGCACTTTTCATGCGATGAGTATAAAATGTTCAACTCGCGTCATGACACGTGTCCTGATCGAAAATTCGTAAGACAATTATTTTATACAGTGTTTTGGTACCAGGCAATCATAGTTGAAAAAGAGATTGTCTTATGTATGACGCGATTATACCTTAATATATTCTAACGTGATTCGCAAGACGTTTTTACTGCATAGATACAAGGAGAACATAAATATGATAGCGGTAATATTTTTTTCATGTTTTATTTATATCGAAGGAAGGACGCAAAGATCTGTGGTTACGAATCAATCATTAACTTGCCATCAAGGTTTCAAAATTTTAACATGATTTCAAAATAGTTAAAGAAACCGCAGCACTTCGTAACTAGTTTTTAGTTCATAACTACATTTTAACTTACATTATGTTACATTTCAAGTGGCCTCCGACAATTTTTTTTTGTTTTAATTGACGGTAATCTAATTGGTTCTAAATTCACAAAGCATCCTTAAATTAATTTTATTATTTTATGAAATATTTGATTATATTTAAACATGATTCATATATTCGACTACAAACTAATTTGTTATGTATATAACAGTCATTGTAGAATCTATCTCTATTAAAAGGTATGAAGTGCTTTAATACCTAACTATCCACAGTTGCATACAAGACTTTATCTACACCCACATAATATGAATCCTGTATAAAAGATTCTGAAACAGTAAGCTTACTGCTAACATTAAAAAAGCCAGTCCTAGTTACCATTACATCATCCAAACGAGTGTTGTAATGTTGTACTTAACTTCATTACAACACTCGTTTGGTTGATGTTATTAATTTACTGACAACGGGGCGTTGTGAATACTATCCGTCGTAAGTATACAAACGACTGAATCTGGTATTCATTTATGCCTTAGCATTATCAACACGCTTCTCATATATTGATAGTGTCAGCCGTAATTGTACGGATATCCAAAATGACTATTGGATCAGTTTTAAGCTAAATAGTTCAATTGCTATACATAGACGACCCATATAGGCCAGTGGTTAGTGAGCCTGCCTACTGAGCTACCTGTCAGGGACCTCGGGTTCGAGTCCCGGTAGGTGCAAACATTTATATGATAAATGGATTTTTGTTTCCAAGTCATGGATGTTTATATTCATTCATAAATATGTTTAAGTAAGTATATTGTATTAAATATATCATTGTCTTGTACCCATAGTACTGGCTATACCTAGTTCGGGGCAAGATAATAAGTTTAAAAGTGTGTCAATAAAAAAAAAAGTATTTACATTATTAAGAAATCACAATAACGCTCGAGCAACATTTATTTGATGTTTCAGAAATTAGAAGACTACAGGATCGAGAACGGAACCATCGTTGGATTCCCGGGGGCGCAGCCCTACCAGGGCGAAGACATGTTGTATGAGAAGTGCGACATATTGGTGCCGGCCGCTATTGAACAAGTCATTCACAAGGACAACGCCCACAAAATACAGGCTAAGGTAAGCCAACAACTCTTTAGTGTCTTTCGTAAGAAGTATTTATTATGTATCAGGGAATGTATATAAAACATGGAAGAAGTCTTTTCGTGCTTCCTACGGTTGATTATTAACGCAAAATGTCACAAAATCAATTCACAAGACAGTAAACTATAAATGCTTTAAAATGGGTGTTATTGCTATTGAATCTAGGTCGATATTAGGATTTCCTTTGCCAGTTACGCGGTTTTGACAATAAGTTGACTACGATTATTAAATATTATATTTTGTAGTTGTAGTAATCTGTATATTATCAAGTCAATTATCATCAAAGAACATTTTGTTAAATAGTACCTACATGTTAAGACCACATAATTTTAGTGATCTTATACAAATAATATATTTATCGACATCATTAACTCATATGTGGATAGATAGTGGATTTTGATATATATCAATGTTCTGTCTGTATTTAATAAGTATATTCGTAATGTAAAGGTGTCGTTTCTTACGTCATGGTTTACGCCGCATGGTTACGCCATTTCGTCCTTAACGATGCTAAATAAATTAAAACAACAAAAATTAACATAAATTACTTCTTGATCTGTGTGCCCTTTCCGCACTTGTTTTTGGGGTTCCTGTTTGGGTAAAAAGAACTGCAATGCCTATAGCGATCAGACTTTAACAGGCTTATTCTTAGGCTGAGATCTATAGAGTATACTTAGACTTTGCTCAGACTTTACTTACATAAAAGTTAACTGAGTGTTAGCTTAGCATAAATCTTTGATTTTGTTTTAATGACCATTTTACAGCATAAATTTTGCGTAAGTAAAGTCTGAACAAAGTCTTAATACGCTTTATATATATAAACGACCCATATAGGAGAATGGTTAATGACCCTGACTACTAAGCTAATCCCCGTCCCGGGTTCGAATCCTGGTAGGTGCAATCATTTGTATGGTGAATATGGTTGTATGTTTCCGAGTCATGAATGTTTATATGTATTTATGTATGTTTGATTAAGTATATTGTATTAACTATGTCGTTGTCTTGTACCCATAGTACAGGCTATGCCTAGTTTGGGGCAAGATAATTTGTGTAATAGTGTGTCAATATTATTATTATTATTATAAATCTTAGCCTAAGTACGCTCTATAGATCTGCAGACTGTATCTAATAACAACTCTCAATCCTGGCCTTCAAGACTCCTAGAGGGTTGCTATAGTTTCTGAGACTCTAGATAAATTATGCGAAGGTAGTATTTTATTTAATGCGTGAACGTAGCATCTCTTTGGGAAGAAAAATTCTTCAACCGTTTGACAAGTCTACAGTGAACGAATTTATAAATCTTAAGATATTTAAGATTTATAAATGGAATCATTTATAGTAGTGACTACGACAATAGATCATTTTGTTCGCCGTGAGACAGGATTACCGTGGCTGTATTCGGCCACTTTACAAACCGTAACTTTAATTGGTGCCCCTGTAGATAATCGCCGAGGCTGCCAACGGTCCCACGACCCCCGCGGCAGACAAGATCCTCATCGACCGAAACATCCTGGTGATCCCCGACCTGTATATCAACGCCGGCGGTGTCACCGTCTCCTTCTTCGAGTGGCTCAAGAACCTGAATCACGTGTCGTACGGCAGACTCACCTTCAAGTACGAGAGGGAGTCCAACCATCATCTACTAGGTGAGAATTTACCAACTCTGTTATCATTCTCTTGTTCTTATATTGCATTGTTGTAATCATATATTAATAAAAAAGATAAAAACAGATGCTGTACTCAAGAAAGTGAGACATGTAATAAATAGGAAGCCAGTTCGTTCATCGGAATTCAACTAGTAGACACTCCGCCGCTAGCGAAAACTGCAAGATTTATTGCTTAAGATACACACACACGTGTAAATAAATAAAAATGTCTGCGGCTAATGTTCCGTCTTGTTCTTTTTATTAATTGTAAGGCACAAAATTATGAGCTATTCACGAGTTAGGTACTTCCTGGTCATTTATGTGTGTGCATTAGGGTACCGCGCCCGAAGAGTAACTAATAGGTATGGAAACCTTGTTACTAAGGCTCCGCTGTCCGCCTGAATGACGTTCGGGTTCTCGTAAACGGCAATGAATAGACAGCTGAGTTTGTTATGAGTGCGTGTTATTATCGCCGCTGTAATAACAAGATGGCGATTCCAAGATGGCTGCCATGAAAAATTAAAAACCGTGCGAAGTAGAAGAATTGTTTGTAAAAGTATTGATAAATTAGCTGTCGTTGTTTCTCGTACGATGGTACTGAACACCTTGTGTGTATCAATCGAAGAAATATCAAGAACGTTACGGGCATTTTAGGAGATACCCACCTACCCGCAAAACGTGAAGTGTGAAGTTTGTTCGAGCTTAAATCAGTTCAGTAGTACTTCTGACAGACAATCCGACGCGGCGGGGCACTGTTATGTTTATTATTGTTGATACTCTTAGCCAGGCTGGTTGTCACCTAAAATATGAAGTAAACCTCAAATATTGTTACAGAGTCCGTTCAGGAGTCGTTAGAGCGTCGTTTCGGTCGCGTGGGAGGTCGTATCCCCGTGACACCGTCCGAGTCCTTCCAGAAGAGAATATCCGGCGCCTCCGAGAAAGACATCGTCCACTCCGGACTTGACTACACCATGGAGCGATCTGCCAGAGTGAGTATACTTAGTTGATAAGTGCCAGTATCGCTTAGACTGAAACACCCGATTTACCCGAAGGAAAGTTCCTTAAAAGAAAGTTACTGTAGAAGAATACGACCCATCGGCACGGTGGTGATGTTGCCGTGTGGTTTGAAGAGAAGGTGGTGGGTTGGGATACGATCAAACAGCTCGGCGTTAATAGCTTAATATTAAAAGGCATAAAGGCATTTATCTTCTGAAAATCGATTCCATTAGAATTCTTTTTGATATCATTTCTAATATACTACTACCGCTTCGGAAATAAATGGCGCTCTGAGAGAGTAGAAGCGGCTCAAGAAACTCTCCCAGCATTAGTTTTTTTTCTTTTTATTGAATTAATTCTTGTTGAATTTAATAAACCGTAAATAATGTTAATTGCAGGCTATAATGAAGACAGCGATGAAGTTCAACCTTGGTCTGGACCTCAGAACTGCCGCGTACGCCAACTCCATAGAGAAGATATTCACGACATACGCGGATGCTGGACTCGCCTTCTAGACATGTCGACCACTTTAAAGTATTTTCTGCATTTTAAGACTCCCGTTTAGCTCCCCGCGCAACGACTGCGTACTCTTAAGACATTTAATCACAGTATATTTCTTTTTAAATCATGGCTTTTATATTTTTACCTATTGCATTGTTAAGGGAAAGTGATTTTTTTCCAATTATAATGTCATGAATTTCGAAATAAATCGTTTTACTGTTTAATTTTATTTATTGGTGACTTTATAGTTTATAACTGGGGATTTTTATGGAAGAGATAAACAAACGAGCGTACGGGATCACCTGATGTTAAATGATCCCTGCGGCCCACATTATATTGTAACACCAGAGGAATCACAGGACCGTTGCCGGCGATATAGAAAAGTTTTCGTACTTTTTTTAAGGTTCCCAAGTCGCATAGTCTCCTGGAAACACCACACAAGGAAGCTCATCCCACAGCTTTGTTGTAAGTGGAAGAAAGTTCCTTGAAAACCGTACTGCGCACATCCAGATGCTGGGGATGATATCCTGATTGGTGGCGTGTCGTGCGAAGGTGGAATTCGGCGACAGGTCAAACAGCTCTTAGGAACACTCCCCGTGATAAATGCGGTAGAAGACGGCCAAAGAAAGTTACTACGGAACGCCAAGTGATGTAGCCGTTCAGAGAGCACTGGATGTCCGACAATTCGAGCATCTCTGCGTTACAAGCAGTCAACTCGTTCGAGGTGATAGATGATACTGGGGTGCGCCAGACCAGAGATAACAGCAATACTCCATATGTGGCCGGACCTGCGCTTTGTAGAGCAATGGAAAGAATGTGGGCCGGCTTGAAGTATTGCCAGGCCTGTCTCGCTCCCTGTGTAGGTAACGAAATCGTAAGCACGTGCGGCAGCCCCTATAGTGTAAGCCAGCCTGTCGGGACTCACGATCGAAGAGTGACGCACGCGCGCTTTGTTGTCACCTACTGCACAGTTCCGACCGATGTTTTAAAAATTTGGAAACGTAAATAAAGCAAAGCATAGTAATTGTCATTGCGATCAAAATTAAAATTATTTAAAAGTCCTTAAGATGTTGAAACAATTTATTTTAAAGTGGTTATTATTATAATGAAATTACCAATTATGATAGCTACCTATTTATTTCCTATATACTAAGGAGGTTTGACAAAGAAAGAATATTGATTTTAAATAACGATTACATCATCATCAGCCGCAAGACGTCCACTGCTGGACAAAGGCCTCCCTCAATGATTTCCACGACGATCGGTACTGCGCTGCCATCATCCAACGTATTCCAGCGAAAGATCGTCAAGAGACCAGATCGTCGGTCCATCTTGTACCAACACTGCGTCTTCCGGTAGGTGGTCGCCATTCGAGGACTTTACTGCCCCAACGGCCATCTGTCCGTCGACCTACGCAATCGTTTGGACTATGTCGGTTACTTTGGTTCTCCTACGGATCTCCTCATTCCTGATTCGATCTCGCAGGGAAACTCCGAGCATAGCCCTCTCCCTTGCCCTCTGAGCGACCATGAGCTTTCTCAAAAGGCCCATAGTTAGCGACCACGTCAGCGTACCGTAAGTCACTGGCAACACACACTGGTTGAAAACCTTCGTCTTCAGACACTGCGGTATTTGGGACGAGAAGAATTTACGGAGCTTCCCGAACGCTGCCCATCCGAGTTGGATTTGAGACCTACTCCTTGGGAAGCTGTATTGAGGCCATCGAGCATAAGGCTTAAGTCTTCTATGGTCTCTGCCATGATTACGATATCGTCTGCGAATCGAAGGTGAGTGATGTATTCGCCTTTAAGCGTTAACGTCGAATACAAATGCCCAGTCCGTTCCAGTCCAGAAGCTTAAAGACATCTTCCAACGCAGCGCTGAACAGCTTGGGCGATATGACATCGCCTTGTCTGACTCCCCGCTGCAGTCGGATAGGCTTCGAGATCTGATCCTGGGGACGGACTGACATGGTGGCGTTTCTATAAAAACACTTCAACGCTTCGATATATCGGTAATCAATGTGGCACCTCTGGAGAGACTGAAGCACCGCCCAGGTCTCAATCGAATCAAAGGCTTTCACTCATAGTCCACGAACGCTAAGCATAGTGGCTGGTTATACTTCTCTGTCTTCTGTATTACCTGCCGCATCGTATGTATGTGATGTATGGCGCTAAAGCCTTTTCGGAATCCGGCTTTTTCGGGAGTCGTCGAACCTGCGCACGAGATTACATACCCATTTATAAATGGGTATTATTCTGTAATATATTACAGAAAAAAACTGAGCAATTTTTATAAGACGACCTTATACTATGTAGGTACACTTTTAGGTAAAGAAGTCAACCCTAATTTCGTCAGAAGAGTTAAGAGTCATGCACAATTGAAAGAGAGGCAACTTCTAGATGAATAAAAATGTGGGTTAGTAGTGCTGTGCGATCTGAATTACACCTTATTGTATGACTGCAAGAGTCCCTATTTCCTTCATTGATTTTGCGGAGTGAGAATACCGTACTAGTACTATTATATTATATTGTTTGATATTGCCGTGCTCTATTTATGACGCCCAGCTTCTTCGACGTCAATTTCGCTTTGCCTTCTAGGTGACCGAGAAATTGCCAATCGCTCGAGATTTCGAGACCAAGTGTTCCGATACTAGGAAGTTGATTAAGGGAAGTGTTCTCAAAGACCAGTGATAAGACAAATGGTTTTCTTTAGTGCTAAATGCACAAACTTGAGTCTTCTCGTGGTTAAATTAGACATCGTTCATTTTTCCCCATTTCGCGACCTCAAGAGAGGACTCAATAGAAGACATAAGTTTCTTCCAGCACTGGTCGAAGATTTCTTTGACACCGCGGGATGGTCGGCGGTGTTTTTTCAAGAGTCGATTTGGAGGCAAAAATAGTGCCCAGTAGATCAGTGTATGGGCCAGGGCGGCATATGAAGTGGTGGCAGGCAAGGATGGCTCAAGTCACCAAGAGCAGCTTTTGAGATCGATCAGAACTTGCGGGTTTCAGTGGGTAACTTGAAATCTGCAACGCTTGTGCGACCATACAAAAAAAATATAAGAAACTCAACGGCCATCCTTTTCAATTTGAATAGAGTATTTTACAATGGCTGTAATATGTATACATAACAAATTAGGTTGAAAGGAACTGCATCCAATATATGAATCTTGTTTTAATAATATCAAATATTTCATAAAAAAAAAAAACAAATTTGTGAGTATAAATTTTCGTATATTAGATGCATCAACCTATATAGATTGAATTCATTGCTTGTGTTCGCAAAGAACTAATTCCCTACCATACAAAGTTGTTGACCGCAAATTGCACTTTTGGAATGAAGGTATCCCAACTTCTGTGATCGTTCTCGACGAATGTGGAAAGACATGTCATTATAGTTTTATTATAACGCTCAACCGTGTTTATGTAGGGTGTACACTTGGGTGTAAAGAAAAGTTGGGGACTTTGTACTACCTATCAAACAAGGATTTACTTATGAATTAACAACCAGTATTGGTCTGAGGTACTCTATGTATTAAAAAGACTTGTTGTTCGAAGAACTTCGTAATGATGCTTAAAGTAGCTTTCTTAATGGGAAAAATTTTGAAAAGCAGTAAGTTACCACCAAAATGTAGGTAGCTATTTTGTTTTCGAGTCACAGGAAGTGGCCCCATGAGGTCAATGGAAATCATTTGAAAGGGCCTAGAGCATTGCTTAGGCCTTCCCATTTCACCTAGCGTAGGATGATTTCGTGGCTTGTACGAGAAACACGTAGAGCAAGAACTAACAAACTTCGTTACATCGCTATGCATTAGGTAAGTAATACTTGAGCGCAATACCATTATGCGTCTTAAAAATGCCCATGTGACCTGCTGTTGGTTCAGAATTATTCTCTTCCATTACTAGCATTCGAGTTCCTTGCGGAACTCTTTCTTTGCAATCAAATTCTCCAGTAGGCGTTGCTTTGATGCACCCTATCGAGCTAAGCAGCCTGTTGGATTATTTAAAATTAGAAACCACTTTAATGATGAATGATCAGTGTACACCGTGAAAGTTTTTCCGTTTTCTATGTAGCATCTCCAGTGCTCCGAAAACAGGCAATGTCTCACGCTCTGTGTCTACTATAGTTCTTTTCTGCCCCGGATAGAGATTCAGTAGTTTGAGTCAACATAGCACCTACGCCATAGTTGCATTGTGGATTTCAAAAGGAAGGTCGTACTTAGGGCAATAAAATATTACTTGTAAATAGAACTGGTATAGATACTTAACATTTTTTTATATAGCATCTTAAACGCGGCATCAGCCTCATCACTCCATTTAAACGGGGGAGCTGATTTTTACTAGAAGTCAGCTTATTGAGTGGCACAGCGATCGTGCTAAACTTGGGAACAAATCTTCTATACCAAGTTGCCGTGCCGAGGAATCGTTTAAGGTCCTTACGACACGAAGGAGTTAGATAGTTTAATATTGATGAGATTTTATCCGGATCAGTTTGTAGACCTTTCGCATCAATCACATAGCCTAAATATTTAAGCTGACTACGAAAAAATTCACATTTTCACGATTCACAGTCAAGTTTGCCTGACGTAACTTATCAATTACTTTCAAGAGAAGTGTCACGTGATCATTAGACGAGCTATTAACTAAAATAGTATCGTCGAGTGAGCGAATACCTTGTTTTCCATATTCCCAAATTATAAATCAACTAAACGCTGATGCGTAGATGGTGCGTTAGTCAACCCAAATGGAGTAGCTTTGTACCTTAACGTTCCGCGACCTGGGACTTAGAATGCTGTTTTATCTCTATCCTGTGGGGCAATCGGTAGTTGCCAAAGGTCTTAGATAAGTCGATACTACTAAGGTAACGCACATCATGTAAGTTATCCAATATTTCACTTATATATGGAAAGTTATATATGCATCACGTTTTGTGACAGAGTTATTTGAGTTTCCTGCTGTCTAAACATAATCTTAGCGGACCGTTTTTCTTTATTACTAAAAAAACTGCAGATTCCAAGCACTTTCACAAGGTTCAACTACATCAAGTCTTAAATAACTTTATTAAAACAAATCTTATAACTGTGTTTCCAATACTATGATTACATAAAATTAAAACTATCATTAAAAAAAACTCGAAGGTCATGGAAGTAGAGCAATCACCCTTGAATGGTTAACTTTACCTTTCAAACAGACCTCAATATGTTGTCATCACGAAACTTGACCATAAATACGGGGCCCCCTCATGGGATTGTTCTTGGCACGTTTCTATTTTTAATTTATATTAATGACATTATAAACATAACAAAATACAAATATGTCCTCTTTGCGGACGATATTTCCATTGTTGTGGCTTCTGACAAAAATGCCTCTGGACGTGATCACGAAGCTGACACAAAGAGTATAATAATATATTTGACTCTTGACTCATTGAGCTGACATAAACATGACGATGAATTCAAGTCAATAGATAGTCAATGGATTGGACCTTAAGATAAATCTGGCAAAGACGAATTATGTTCAATTTAACGCAACTAAACGCGAAATCCCAGTTCTAAATGTTTATTATAATACCACCACTGTTGATGTGAAAATTTTTACAATTAAGCAACATTTTATTCCTTCCCAATTAGTCGACAGAGTGCAACGTGGGCACTATCCGACGATGGTTTGGTGGTGTATTAGCTATGAAGGAGTGACTGAGCCATACTTTTATAAAAATGTATCAAAACATCGGCACAAGTGTATCAAGATAACATTCTTGAGAAGGTAGTGCAGCCCCTTAACAACACCATGTTCATTAACCAAGAATGGTCATTCCCATAAGACTCGGCGCCGGGTCATAAAGCTCGGTCTACTCAGTCTTGGTTGGAAACGAACGTTTCGGACTTCATCAGAGCTGAAGACTGGCCGTCGTCTAGTCCCGATCTTAATCCGCTGGATTATGATTTATTGTCAGTTTTAGAAAGTATGGCTTGTTCTAAACGCCATAATAATTTGGGAGTCCCTAAAACAATCGAATTCTGAATGTGAGGACATGAAATGTGAAACTTTTTATTAACAATTTATTTTAAAATATTTATTAATTATTTTATTATTATGTTAGTCTGTAATTTTTTAAATCTACAGCATAATAAAGGTGTCTAGGGATAGGTTTAGCTTTCTTTGTGGGTCTATTATTTTATTTCTGGCTTTGAAGCTTCTTTGAATATTCCTGCAATTCAAAAACAGTAGGTTAATCTTTTTGATTTTAAGCAGTCATAATTACATGCTATGATGTTAATCGTATCGATAATACCATCCTGACTGCCCAAAACTGTAAACCGCCCAAACAAATGTCTATAATATCAGTATTATTATTTATTTATTTAAATACGGAAAGTATAAATATGAGCGTTTCACAAAGTAATTTTGAAATCCAATATTTCTTAATCAAAAATAGCTCAAAACACTTATAATGCACCTAATCCTGTGAAATGACACATTCCCGTCTTTATCGGATTTCTCACTGCTAAGACTTTTACACCCATAAGCAACGCCACGTAATTTATGAATAGATGCGTTTACGGAGACGAACAATATAAACAAAAATACAATTCTATTTCGCTTTATCAGTACTTTTAATAACACTCGCAATGGTGGTGATCAAAATGAAATAAAACGGCATCTAGTTATTATTTTGCATTTCAAGATGGACAAGGTGATATAAAGGAGATATATCTGTCTCTTTTCAGCGCATTGCGTTCCGCGTAGATTAGAAAAGTCAAGCCAGTCGTGTACATCTCTAGGCTGGATAATTGCTTTCAGGTGCCACCAAATAAATTTAAGAAAAAGGTACTTAATTACGTGGTACTTTTTAGTAGCTGATGCCAAAGTCAAGAACTGTCAAAACATGATATTAGTGAAGTCGCTAATATTTTGGGAAGAGTGATAATATTGAATATTGATGTCGTCTGCAGATTTAAGCATATTAAAGAAATGTTCCATAAGCTTTTGATATTTACAGTGCTAGCCATATTCATTGATGGCATACTAACTAAGAGTGTAGAATTAACATTTGAATTGCCTGATAGCGCCATAGAATGTTTCTATCAAGAAATAGAAAAAAATATATCGGCTGCTTTAGAATATCAGGTATTTTTATTGCTTACCGTTTATAATTCTACTTGTATCTTTATTTCAATATCTATCCTATTAAGATTAGTATAGTTGTGCTGCTAAATAACATTTCGAGGTTAGGTCTAGTCATTGACTTGGCGAACATACCAATTAGAAGTGAAACAATTAACATTTTAACAGGTAATCACAGGAGGCCAGTATGACGTAGATGTTAAAGTAGAAGCGCCAAACAAACAAATTCTATATCAACAGCAAAAGATGCAATATGATTCATTTCAGTTCACAGCACAGCATACTGGTGAGTTTTAAACAAATATGTCATATTTTCAAATAAGAAACAAATTAAATATACTAGTAATTATCAACTTATCATCAAATATTCATAAAGTATTCCTATTTTGGTACCTATTTGTAATTACTCTAAATATGAAAGTTTTTTGTAACATGTTTTTAGCCCTTGATATTATCATAATTTACCAACAAACTTATTTTTTAGGTGTATATAAGGTTTGCTTCAGTAATGAGTTTAGTACATTTTCACACAAGCTTGTATACATGGAACTAAATGTTGGCCCTGAGACACCTCTACCTGGTGTTGGAGATCATGCAACAGTATTAACACAAGTAAATCTCAACTACATCATTTTGTTTTATTATTGTTTAATGCTTAAATTGCCACCTAATCAATTATGACTGTTTCAGCTTGAGGCATCAGCTGAAGAAGTTCACTCTGCATTGAATAGAATTATTGATCATCAAACCCATCACAGATTGAGAGAGGCTCAGGGTCGTAAGAGGGCTGAAGATTTAAATGAGAGGGTGCTTTTGTGGTCTGTTGGTGAGACACTGGCAGTTGTCGTTGTCACATTTGCACAAGTCATGATCTTGAAGAACTTCTTTAGTGATCGACCCACAATTTATAAATAGAGAAAATTAAATTTTAATAGACTATTTATTAATATATTCAGTGTGTTATTTTATTTTGAAAATTATACCAAATAAAATAAACCTTAAAGAATAATATTTCAATCACAATAATTGATTTGGTTGATTTCATATTTGAATTGGAAATGAATATTTTTATTTTTATGGTATTAAGACAGGTCACATGCTATTGTTAAAGTTAATTTTAATATTAGGTGCATACCTAATTGCTAGTTTGTATGAAATAAATAAATTCTTTTCAATATTTTTTATTAAATCATCCAGACATCCTGGTTAGTGCAGTGGAATTTTATTGATGTACTTTAGGAATCGGTTGGATGGGATGCAGCAAATGCCTCTAGGATATTGGTAGTTTTCTCCAATGAAAAAGTTGTCTAAATTCTGGAAAAGTAGAAGTCTAAAGGATTCTAGGTATAGTGAACTTTGGTAGCTTCCAAAACACTAGCTCTTGTCATTTCCCCCCTATTTCTATTCTGAAGCATATGTGATCATCTCTATATTTTAATGTGTTTAATTAGTGTTTGTCAACCAGTTTCAGATATCCAGTGTTTCATTTTTAAGGTGGAAATATCCAGGAACAAAAGTGTGTAAACCAATAATAGGTTATATATTTTATATGTTCACAATTCTCTCTGCATATGTCATATAATATGTTGCATTCAGTTTGCGTCATTTCTAGCACTACTACCGCTTCTGAAACATATGGCGCTCTGAAAGAGAAGAAGTGGCGCAAGAAACTCCCAGCATTCTTTTATTGCGCTCTTTAAAATCTACAATAATAATAAAATATACAATATTGTACTGTTATTGATATAAAATAATCATAATCTAATCCCAGGCCTTTCGGTTGCTTAGATATTCAGCTGTGAAGTAGTAGGATTTATGACAGAGCCATTTTTAATAAAACATTTAAATTTATTTCTATAAATTAAAAATTAAGTATCTATATAATGCCAGAACAGGCTGGGACTTTATTATGAAAGTGTATACATTTACCCTTAAAGCCATTACATATCTTATGAATGATACATAGATGATGAAAACATAATAACTTATGAATAACAAAGTCCAATGTAAAATTGCCTGTTATTCCATTATTTTACAATGTTGTATAATAATAATGATTTATATCTATACAAAAATGAATTTATTTGAATTAGCCAGTACCTACTGTAGAATGGCAGTTTCAAAGGTGAATACCTAATTAAATATGAACAAATCACAGAAATGGCTTTCTTTTGTTATATTGAAATAATAGTAAACCTCAATAAAATAATATTTAATAAATTTTTATCATTGTAAAAAATTATCACAATTCTATAAGTATGTATATAACATTTATATTATAATTATTAATAAATCATCTACAATCTGAAGAAAATATAGCTATTGACTAATATAAAACTTATTCTTATTTATCTAAATTTAATTTATTTGTATAATATTTAATGACATCCTTAGGGAGTGAGAATAAAAAAACATTTTGAATGATATCAGATATGATAAATAAAATGGTTTATTAATTTGAATAGCAATATTCCATTAAAAGAATCCAATTCAAACATAATTTTATTAATATTTATTAAATTATATTGTGTGTAAAGGTTTGATAGTTTTATTGACAATCAAAACAAAACCAACAAGGCAAAAACTGCATTTACCAAAGCACAGGGGTATGCAATGAGAGGCCTTTGTTCAGAATCACCAGTCATTGTTACAAAGAGTCTGCTAGCTGAGAGAGCCGACCAGATCACTGAAATTGCAGATAATGACAAACCAACTGTACCTTCCATTGAAATAAATATTCCTAATCCAGCTAATGCTACCATTGGTAACATGCAATATCCAAGAACACTAGCAACACTAAGTACAGTAAAAACTCCTTCTGTGACACACATTAAGGACAGTAGAAAGTACATCAAAATCACTGACATTACAGAAAGGCCATATACATAACCAAAATGAGCCTTATTTCCTGATAAAAAGAGACAGACTGCTAAAGCTAAACAAAAAGCTATTGGTCCAGCAATATCTGTATCTCTCAGCAAAAAGTTGGCATCATCTGCTTTTGAGTGTCCATGAAAAGGATTCAGCACTGCTAAAGTTTTCTCAAGTATTCGATCAGGATATATTTCTAGCTCGTCCAGAAGAGGTGGCTCATCAAATTCTGATGTTTCTGGATGTGTGTCACCTGGTATTGGAGCTGGTTCAAATAAACTAGGATTGTAGTATTGATTATTGTTTGGTGCCATGTTTTGTCCTTGGTCATATGAAAAACTTTGCTGCTCTGGTGTAAATGTTTGAAAATCTGTAATCAATAATAAGTTAACTTAAATCTCAAGTTAGATAATAATATTAATAGAATAAGTGACAAGTGTACAAGAATAAATAAATTATACAGAGTATCTAACTAAATGCCTTGGTTGATTTAGTTAAATACTCTGTTAATAATAAAATAAGCTTATGAAATAGACAAAATGTCGAAGTACCTAGACTTAGCACAGGAGGTTACTGACATGTGGGATGTTGATTCAACAATAATTGTCCCAATAGTCGTTTCTGTTAACGGTCTTATAGCAAAGAGCCTCGACCATCATCTCAAGAGGTTCTCACTTAATAACTGGATAAAGGGTCAGTTACAGAAAGCAGCTGTTTTGGGAACGGCACGCATCGTGCGGAAGTTCCTCAGCCTTAACCACCGGCGGAATTGTCGTGAACCAACGCCGACGGGACTCTATTTTTTATATTTGTAATATTGTTTTTTATAAATATGTTATATATATAAATGTAGAAAATAAGATTAAATTGTAATAAAGAGAAAAATAAGCTTATAATTTGATGTACTTGTATTGATTATAAAAACGATTCCGAGATTGTGTTGGATGTCACTGGTTCAGAGAAGAGTAACTTACACTTTCATTGACTGTTTTGAGTTGAGCTAATGAAAAGTTCTCTGCTGTGCATCGAATGTTCTAAGTATATCATGGTCTCTTAAACGACATAGTATACAAAATAAACATAAGTAAAATTTATACAACTGAAAGTTAATTATTACACATAGGACATACCCAATGTTTGAGAAGCATCTCCAAACGCGTTGGAATTGTAAGAATAGTTTTGGCTATTATCAGGCGGTTGCCACGAATATTCATTGTTTGGGAAACTGGACATTTTTATTGAAATTAATTATAATACATCAAAATGTTTATTTGGTACTCAGACTACAAAGTGCAAGTTACAACAATAATATACGAAGTGTCTACACTCTACTCATCTACTGTCTAGTCGTCACTCGTCCGCCAACGGGACGCCGGGACGAATTAAATTAAATAGTCGTCCAATTATTGGATGAATTAACATTACATTATTCGTCCAGCAAGAAAAAAAGCGATTCACTCGATTGTATCATGTAGGTATGAAACGTGCAGACTGCAGTGCAGTCATTGATAGGATGACAGTGACAGATGACGACTATAATCTTGTCAAAAACGGAGATAGCCGAAATCCACCACGTTGCAACAGTTCGCCTTCAAGCTTAGCCGGATTGTAGGTACTTAGTTGCCATAATGTAATTACCCTCTATTAGTATTTACTTTGTTACAGTTTATGTTTGTGTCAAATCTCACAGCTCGTTTCATACTAAACAGAATTTCAATTTTGAACAGGCAGTCCCGTCTCTTATTAGTATTTACTATTTACGGATGTAATTTGTTTGATGTGCAAAGAGGATTCTTTGTAATCGTCCACTATATTTTTTCATCCTCGTCTCCCTGTGCTGTGAATTTTCTTATTTAATTCATTATCATGGATGCTAGTCCTTCAGTTGGAATGTGGTTTTAATTTTATGATTCCTTTTTTATGTCCCTAATAATAAAACGAATCAAAATATATTTAGATGATTTTTTAATTACCTACTCAAATGCATGTCAATTGATGTTTTAAATTAAATATTTCATTCAGTGATGTCTTATTTCTTCCTACATTATAGCCCCGCATTACTCTTGAAAATCGGGCAGTTTTACTTTGTAAGTCAGGCATAGATTTTTTCAGAGATAGTAATCCTGTTAAGGTGACAAAATAACGGATTGCACTCCGGGAGTGCCGGTAGAAGTGAACTTGAACATCAACGTTTTGCATTTTTGACTATTTTGGAATGGTTAGGGAAAAGTTTCGCACGAATTGTTTTATTTATCAGTAAAAAACCATATATATATGAATTTTACAAGTATACAGACGGTCGAACCATCAACAATCACCATTTGTGGATGCGCGGGAGAGGGTGATATTACTTCCTCTCCTACGCCGCTACTCTCCCCCCGTCTTACGAATTTTCGATCATGTCACGTGTCCTGCCGCGAGTTTAACAACTCTGCTGAATAAGTTTTCACTTAAAAAAGTAAACGCCAATTATTAGGTAAGTATGAAAATTGGTTAGGTTATGTTAAAACAGTTACCACAACCATATTTAATGTTCAAATTCATCCGATAATCAGACGACTTCATCAAAAAATTTCTAATAATAATATATGTAATATATAATGTAATTAATGTACACGTAAAGAAAAAAGCGGATCGAGTAAATTACTCGATTGTATGAAACGTGTAGTCATTGATAGATTGACAGATGACGGTTAAAATCTTGTAAAAAAAATAGGAGGTAGGCGAAATCCAATATACTTTCAAACTTAGCCGGATTATACTTCGTGGTCAATCACAATACTTCAAAAACTCATAACAGAGTTATCCAGGCGTCTAACCGATTTAACAGGTGACCCAAGATCTGGTACGTACCTCTGTCAAAGGATAAGTTTGGCCATACAAAGAGGTAACGTTGCCAGCTTCATGGGCAACTTACCTGCCGACAGCGTTCTTAATGATATTTACTATTTGTAGTTAATTAATTATATTATATTACTTAAGTTATATTTCAAACGATTATGTAAAATGACTGCACGTTTCAATTTTGATAAAACAGTTTTGAAATGTGTGTAATAAAAATAAAAAGTGTATAAAATATAAAGAAATAAAACGAGTAAGTAGGTAGGTACTCACTACTTACCAACTTTCCATTAACCTCAAACATGTAAAATTAATGGGATAAGACTGATTGATAGAATTCCGAATGCGGTAATGCGAGCGCACTGTGGTATGAAAGATGTTGTGACGAGGACTGAGAACACAGAACACTCTAAGAGCTGAGAAAGAAATGCTGAAATGGCACACGTGGAGCGAATGAGTGAAGAAAAAATGACTTTGCGAATATATAAGGCAAGTGTGTGTGGGCAAGTCGATCACGGGAGATCTCGTAGCACATTCGTCGACCAAATTGGGGACGTTTTGAGGAAAAGAAAAGGTCCGAAGCACCTGCAACCGGCGACCATGTATGAAAAGAGTAATGAAGATAAAGGAAGCGCGGGAGGTTTGTAAGGATAGAAGCAAGTGGCATTCTATTGTCTCTGCCTACCCCGACTTGTTACTATTTATACATTATCATTCACGTCTACTTAAATATTATAATAAAAAATCACACACATACCTACTGTATGTACCTATATTTAGGTACCTGCATATTAATTTACACCCGTGTTGAAGATTCATAAATATTTAAGACCACTTTCAATTTAGTTACAAAGAAGACTATACACTCCATAATAGTGACCAAGATTTCATGTCACTTTCTTAGACACATTTAGAAACAAACTTCATCATGTTATTTTAAGATGTCGGTGTGCGTGCACTACGTAAAAATTCTCAATTTTTCCGAAACGCACCAAAATAAGTAAAACTTAAAAAAATATTCAATAGCCAGTCCGATCTTCTGAAGCTTAAACTAAGGCTACACTTTGGAATCATGCTCCATGACCGAGAAAGATGACGAATATGATCTTCCTTCGTGTTCAAATTCTGAGGAAGTTGTGCCCGTCTTCCGAGTAAATATTCTTGGCTGGCTCAATGGGATTCATGTCTCGAGACTGTGGTAGCCAGTCCTACGATGAGATAAGACTACGATGTTTTCCTTGCGGAAATGCTGTGTGTGCTTGAGCATTGTCTTGCATGAATATAAAATCCCCATGGGACCTACGTGTAGAACAACCGTACGATATAGCAACTCACTACGATATTTTTCGCCAGTCATTTTGCACCATATTAAAACGAGGTGAGTTAAGTAAATTCCGCCTCGAACCATGATTATTCCGCCGTAGTCGTAAAGAACTTCCTGAGGACAACACATCTGTTCATGACTTCCAGAAGCACTCCACACAAGTAGGTACTCGTAGGTCAGAGTGAGGTCTTAGGTAGGTTGTGTGCTACTGTAACTGCCGAGCTTAATTGCCACACCGGGAAGCTTACGGACCAAAATGGCTTACGATAAATATAAACGAACCTCGTGTTTTCCTGGCAATGTGAGTGCTAAGTGCACATGCAACATGTACGTTTATTTGATGCTATAAAAGGTTGGCAACGTTCTCGTTATTCCTTTGGTGATACAAGAGATGGGCTGCGGTGATCACATAACATCAAGTGACCCATATGCTCGTTTGTCTCTTACATAAAAAATATGTGGAACAGCCGCGCGGAGACCTTTCCCGGCGTTGAATTAAAAAAAAAGTTAAAGGTTCTTTCACTCACTAATATGTAAATGGGGAGGAAAGCAAGGGAAACGCATACAATTTGGTTCTGGCACTCGCCAGCCGCTACCGCGGTACCCTACGGTTGGCTCGATCTTACCTAACCAAATTTTATAAATGTAGTTGATAGAGCCTTGGTTCACGATTATACTGCTACAACTCTTAGAGCGCTTTCGCACTACGTCCGAACAGAGTCCGATCCGTATCCGTGAAAATATTGGTCTAGAAATCTCGGACCGAATATGGATATTGCTTACGCACTAGTCCGATCTCTGATCCAATTCCAAGCAAATCAGAGGCCACTTTTTGGTATACGGCATTTTACGCGAGGCCACACCAGAAAATTCACGTCGTTGTTCATGAATCCTTTCAATCGGCGTCAACTTCTGGCAATGCTATTTATTGTACGTCCAAAGGCGTAAAGAATTCTGGTTGCACCCTCTCTTGATGGACTAACGTTTAAAAGGAGCTTTTTACAGTCCACCACGCAGAGTTACGTCAATACGACAGGAATTTTTATAATTACTACCGAATGAGTGTGTCCACTTTCGATTTTATCATCATATAAAAGATAATATTTTGCGACAAGACATAAAATTTAGACAATTTATAAGGCCAGAAGAAATGCTTAGCTACGCCCCTGAGTAGAATATATAAATACCTTATAGTCTAACATACATATTTATATATATCTTAAAATCTTCGTCACATTTACGCGGCGATATGAGATGCGGGTTCGGTAACTTCCAGCGGTCGGCGACGTCCGCGATACTTGCGGAACACGACCCCTTTCGGCAATAGCTTCACGTCCAGGAAGGTCGATATATATTCTGTCGGGACGCGAACAACAAAAGAGTTAAAGTGACGCGTCACCAACTTTTCGAACCCCAACTGGAACCTTATCTTCTCCACCAAGTACTGAAATGTCGGAGGCCTTGGTGGTGTTAAGAAAGCGAGAAACGTAGATTTACGTCGCTGGGACTACGGGACACAGGAGCTGATTCTGTCGTATCGGAGCTGTGCCACATTGATTACGACCAGGAGGACTCCTCTTCTTCCGCTCCACCTTAAAAGGTAGCCTATGTTCTTTTCAAGCTCTAGTCTATCTCGGTACTAAATTTTATCAAAATCGGTTCGATGGTTTAGACGTGAAAGTGTAACAAACTTACATTCACATTTAAAATATTAGTAGAGATGTACTTATAGAACATCGTTACACACTACATTAAAAAGTTGCCGTAATAAAAAAGCTATTGTTCTTATGTAGTGCGGTATCTAGTTCGAGCGCAGCGGAGACTAATCCTTAATGTGCTTAGATAAGATAAGAAATTGTTTCAATAGACTTTTTAGTAACGCTCAGTACCTCCGTCAGAAAAAATTCTGAGTTACCCCTAATCGCGCCTAAGAGAGTTTTCAAAAATTTAAATAAGAGATATACAGTTCCGGAGACGGGACTTTTTTATTGGAATTTTTTCTCCTCTTTAAGGACCTTTATCAAAATTTTCTAAGTAATAGTTTTGGAGTTATGTATTGACAAAAAACCTTTTCTTAATTTGTTAATAGCAATTTATATTTGCTGTATTGAATAGGAACATATTTTAAGGACATATTTTACTTTTAATTCAGCGGCTTACTGATACTTGATAGTGATATTATTGAAAATATTATAATAGCCCATTTCAATACTCGCGATCATGATAATATTGATAAATAATGTAACGACCAATGAAAGCTATGGGACTATTTCTTCACTATTCTTTAATAAAATGGTTGAAATTAGATCAACTATACTACAATAAGATTTAATTCATAGATTATCAAACTTATTTCTTTTACCGCCACCTTTGGAAGTTTTCAGAAAAAAATATTTTTCAGCGCCCCCAATTTTTTATATACTCCTAGTACAAGTATTCCTAGTTTTATTCCTTCATACAGGGCAGAAATATAAACTAATTGTGTGAGTGTCTATATCTCATACGTTTTAAATTCATATCCGTGTTTCTTCAAAGTGGCCGTCATACAAAACGTACATTCAATTGGTATGTTTTTCATGGATCGTAAAATCACGGATGAGTGCACAAACACCCTTATTCGAAATTTTTAATATGAGGTATCTAAATGACATTACAACTCAACCATCGCTCACGACCCGCCAATGCTCCCCATTTTTTTCTGGGAGACCTTAAGGTTTAATTCCCCCCCTTTAGGTCTCTAACGCCCACAAGAGGGCGATATCACCCACTTTGAGAAAGACTGACTTAATTGAAACGATTCCCAGTGAAAGAAGATGCATTATATATTCTTGGAGATTAATTAGCTCGAAAGATGAGTTAATCTCCGCCGAGGCCAGGCGGCCTGGCCTGCTTTTGTTAGTGGACAAATATAAAATAATAAATAAATGAAGTTCAGTTATGACATTTTATTTTCAAATTACAATATTATTTTAATGTTTCTTTTTTCGCTTTAAATACCATTCGTTTTTGTATGATTTATAAATAACAACATAATATTATCATTATTAAACAAATTTTGTTTGTTGACATTTCGAAACCAATCCTTAAACTAGGATTGTTGTTTTGTTTACCTCTCCACGATGTGGCATAAAAAATTTGAAAACCTTTCTTGTAGTGTTAAAAATATAAAAAAGTACCTAGTTTTGGAAAAATATAGGATTTTAAAACCAGAACTAACTAGATTCTGGAAATTCAATTTTATTATTTATGTTTGGAATGAACTTGTGCTATCAGATTATATAAAATTATAAAGAAGCTTCTGATCTAAGTACTGAAATTCTGCATAAATCAAGACAGCCTTGCCAAAAAATATTTCCAACGTTTTATTTAAATTAAATAAATTGAATTAAAACACAAAAACTCGGATTAATATAAAATATCATTATCATTTACATATTATAGTAGATTAATTAAAAAACAAATAATATTGTCCTCTTAGTACCTATACTAAAAAAAAGAAATAATTTATAATATGTTCTTATTTCAAAAGTTATCTTGATAAGATGTCATCCACGAATTTCGATAGACACTTTCATGTCATGTGATACAATAAATAAAAACTAAGGGTACTTAACTCAAACTGCTCATTCAGGTACTACAAATACAACAATAGCTTTACAAAATATCATGTAAAGCATATTAATATAACATTATTTAAACTATGCATACGCGTACCGGTTAAAATCACAACTCATAGGCTTAATTACGGTAGAACGGAATGTGTAGAAACATGGGGTTGATATAGAATAAAAAATAAAGGTCTATATGTCGCCTTGGATTGGCCAGATCGTGATATAGCTGGGCACTTGTTGAAACGCCGGCACTTCGTGATTTGGCCGGCCATTTCGCGATGTGCCCAGTAAAAATTCGGGTGGATCGACGATAACAACGTATTTGTTGATAGTCCATCACTGGGTCTATCCTGAAGTTGTTGCATACCGCGCCGATTCGATTGTGGCGCTCTTTTAGCACTCTCCGCTTTGTTAACGTTAGTGGAAGATAGATTTTGGCTAAAGATAATAATAGTTTAATATATTTCTCTCTTGTCTTAATGTTTTTAAGTAAGTATATTTATGAAATATTCTTGTTTGTTCATTAATGTTCCATATTTATTTTTAGGTTATTGAACAAATAAAAAGAGTAGGGTGTCCATGCAGCGGGACTCTTCGGGCTAATCACTTTCCAAACTATTTTTTTTACAATAACTCATTCGAAAACATAACTAAAAGACAAAATTTCATAACATCATTATACAAACTAATATTTTTATATGTCAATTGGCAAAACAATGACAGCTTAGATAAAGTTTGACAAAATCCATTGCTTGATAATTGTTACAATTACTAAAAAACTTACTTTAGAAATGGAGAAATATAGAGGTATTGAAGTCTAATAACAAAACAGTAAGTCGTAGTTAGTTTTTTTTATTGTATAGCATTATTTTTAAGTTACACAGTTGGGTAATCAACTAATTGTTATGTAACCAAATCGGCCCTTGTTCATTGGTAGGTCCCTAAAATAAATTTACACTGTTACTCACAACGTACGAGCGTAGCGTGAGAGTG
Source organism: Leptidea juvernica (assembly GCA_949711755.1). NCBI lineage: Eukaryota > Metazoa > Arthropoda > Insecta > Lepidoptera > Pieridae > Leptidea > Leptidea juvernica. The sequence continues at coordinate 9,122,458 of CATIXQ010000027.1, forward strand.
TAGCGTGCCGCGGCAACGGCCGGCGAAAACCGAATTGGCCCTTATTCACTAGCAAGCCTCAAAATATTTTTTATCAAGTAACATTTTATCTAATTTCAGTATCATTCACAAATTTTAAATCCTTGGACACCCTACACAAACGATATGCCGCAAGTGTCGCGGGCCAAATCGTCAAACTTTAAGCGTTGAACGATATGGCATGAACACGATGTGGTCAATCCAACGACATATTTAACACAACATTAATAATACTAACATAAAATTGAAATACAGTGTGTATTTGTTCAAAATAAAAGCTTTCTATTAAATGCATACGAATGTATTATTTGGATTTTATTAACACATTTTAATGATTTGATGAATAACGAAATTTATGTATTTTAGATAAGTGTAATTAAATTAATTTCGCATTAGTTTAACCACGTGGTAGGCTGTGCAAGTGTGCAAAATCGTCCAAAGCAATTTTCCTACATATGTGTAATATTATCAATTAAGCATGAATATTTTCTTGTAAAACATTAATATAACAGTACAATTCTCCTAAACACAATATTTTAAGTTCAAATGTTGTTTTATTTTGTAAAGAAAATCGGTAAAAAAGTTAGAAAGTAAATTAGATTACTTTGGTGTTTTTTTTTCTTTCGAGAAAATTTATTTAAACGTGTGTGGTTTTTGTAATATAAAAAGTATAATAATAAATAGTAAGTCAATAATGATATATAACAATAAAAAAAGATGTAATAATTTATGGGAGTTCTATACATTCCGTTAACGTTAGGATTTTTTATTGTGAAAATTGGAATGACATTAATTATTAGTAAATTCCAGCCTTTGTGCGTGTACCTACTGTATTCTGTGAAACTATTCTGTAGAAATTATAATTTTAATATTATGTATGTAAATATGTGGTGGTTATAAATAATATAATTGTTAACTGATTATAGGGACACTATGTGCCGTAGATAATATATTATTTTATACAAATGCAATATTTACTCTATGTTGATGGGAATAGTGATTGTGATCTGCAACACGAGTAAGGTCGTATATCGTGTTGTAGTATTGACTATGGTAATGGTTCCAAATTTGTCCACACTTCAAAAAGTGGGCCCCTAAATTAACACTTCAGTTTAGGTTTGGGTTGAAATAGACATATATTTTAAGAGAAATGCAGATATATAAATTATAAAGGATAACACCACTTACAGCCAGCTACTAATCGTAATAATTCAAATTAATTGATAATACAGTGGTGTTTTATCTCTTATTCCTTTCATTAGTATTTATTATGGAAATGGTCTTAGCACCTGCCTGGTACAGCGCAACTGTCTTTTTAGATGTAATCCGCCGACAAAACGGATGTAATCCACTCTCCACCTGCGTATGGCATCACACGCCCACAATCCAAGGACGATGAAGGTCATATTAAAATTTGGATGACATCTGCAGTGTAGAGTGATGTCATCCAAATTGGATGGCATTGAGCAAGGTCACCCCTGATGGGACGCTGGATTACATCCGTCTAGAAAAGACTTTAATTAACGGTTTCAAATTATTTCTATAATCAAGTGATTGGATATTCACGACAAAGATTTCCCATTAACATAGAATAATTTTGTAAGAACTTAACTAATAATCTATAAATATTGTTCTAAATAGCGTTTAAATATACATTATTAACACATGCTTTTTATTTACATATTACACAACCACGTATAAACATAAATAAATACAGAGATTACTAATATCATGTTTACACTCGGCTTGTTAATTTTGTTTTAGAAATCAACAACAAGTGAACACAATATCCACAAAACACATTATCACAGGTTCCTAACGAAAATAATATAAAATGCTCGACTGTTTCTGTGTGGGCCACATCAAGTCCTTAATACGAATTAAAGCCATTTTGTCTACTTCAAAAAGTAGTTTACATTTAAAATATAAATAATAGATTAACACATACATGTATTAGAGCATACATAACATTATTGTGAATGTTTTCATTCAACACGTCAAATTAAATAATGCAACACCATTTTACTTGATGTTATCACGGACGAGTAAAAAAGGAAGGACTCCGTATCACCTTATATAATAGTGAGGCACCAAGACAAGCCGGTAAACGTGTAAATACAGCCCCACGCATACACTTATATAATACGCCATAATGAGATTTGGCATCGTCTGTGACAGATCAGTTTGCGTTGCAATAAAATATTTTAAAAATGGCGTCATGCGTTGTGATAAAGTGTAAAAACAATAATATAAAATTATCTGTGGATATATGATTATTTAAGAGAGAAAAAATTGTGTAACTAGTATACCCCGTAACCGCACACACACTAGCATAAAGGTGCTTCACTTGCTAATATCACGGCGCGGAGTCCTTCTTTTTTTACTAGTCCGTGGATATTATATAAAATTTAAAAGTTTATATCCTTATGTCTCATATACATTTTAGACAACAGAAATATTCATCAAAATCTTATATTATAATATTATTTACCGAAATATAGGTAGGTACCTAAGTATATAATTAAATATCATACGCTGTACAAATATTAATACATTAATTGATTACATTGTTCCAAAACAGTTAAATAATCAATAGCAAAACATAACATTAAATCTCAAATAACTATTCAAGTATATCATTCAAAAAGAAGTCTTAAATCTGTATCAAACACATTTGCTACTAAACTTGAAAATAATCACTTACAGTGCCATCCACACCGTTGTTAATACTGTTTTTTGTTTCTTTGTTGTTCATAATATTTATTTTTTCATAGCCTGCTGAAGAATCAGATCTTTCTACAGCAGAATTATCATCACCTCGATCAATTTCAACTCTCTCGTAAGGTGGATCCCTATTAGATAGTTCGAAGTATTTAACACTCTCATAGTTAGGGTCTTTTTGAGATCTGACAGATTCATATCTGAAATCTTTACATCGTAACGATTCGTAATTGGGATCTTGTTGGACCCTCTCATAGTTGGATTCCTTTGGCCGGACCGATTCATAATTTGGATCAGATTCACTCCCTGTAGTGTACAGAGGCTCATTACCCATTGATTCATAATTCGGTTCTCCCATTTCATCATTGTTGTTCGCTATTTTACTGTATTTGCCAGTTCTTTTGTTGATTGTAGAATAAGTAGGGGCCGCTTTATAATTAGATGCTATAGTTGCATATGGTGGAGTAGGAGGTTGATTTCTAAGAACTTCGTAGTTAGGATCTGAGTCGGACACGTTCTGATCAGCACATTTAGCAATATGTTCATAGCCCGGATCACTGCTAACAATGCTATTAGGCCCACTGTCAGCTGAATGATTTACTTTGAGCATGTTGCTATTATAAATCTGTTCAGTTTTACCCATATCTTTGACAGTCTCATACCCAGGATCTTGGTTTTGTGAATTCTTACGATCTTTTCTGGCAATAGTCTCATATCCGTGGTTGGCAGTTTGTTTTCTGTCAATCGTCTCATAACCCGGATCATCACCTCGATATTTTAACGTATTTTTGTCAGCCTCATCCTTAACCTTTTTGTTCTCCTCTTTGCTTTTTGATTTCTTTATAACTTTTGCATACATTTCTTCAACATTTCGAGAAGGACTTTCTGTTACCCTTTGTTCAGAATTAATACTTGTGTTTGCATCTGCAGATGAATAGTCACTAAAAGTTGGTCCATCTATTGAGTTATAAAGATTGTCTGTAGTGTTGTCCTTTTGATCTATGTCAAAATTGAGCTCTTTAGCCACTAGAGGCCTCATTAGGTCACTGGAACTAAATCGATGTTTGTCAACTGGATAATTGCAACCGTAAAAATCAGATGAACTAACACAGCTATTGTTTCTTTGATGTTTCTCGTTCAAGCTCCTCCGCAGTTTATCATGGTTGAAGTGCAGATCCCCTGTATGAGTAAAACAACATTAAATGCGAACAAAATTATTATTTGTTTTTCGGCCATTTATATAGAATATAATCGCACATAAAATTAAATGTATAAAAGAGAATGAAACATTATGTGACATACAAAATGAGATAAGCTCGCATTTAAACAGTTTCGAACACAACAATAACATCAAATATGTATAATGCGTGTTTATATATAACGAAAGGTGATTTATAAATTTTTGAAAAACGAACATTCATCGATAATCCTCTGCTTAAAAACTCTATAACTATTTATAATATTAAAGTATTTTACCGGCACTGTTGATACGGTGGTGTTTGGAATCATTCTGTTGCATAACCTGCGGTGGGGGAGGGAGGGGTGAATTCGCCTGCCTCTTCTCTGGCTTTGGAGAGCCCAGTGCACCCGCTGAATTAGAACATGACGACATTGATGCTGAAAAAAGCCATGTTATAAATTATACAGCCAAAACCTACTGACTTTTATGGTAAGATAACATTTTTGCTTGTCAGTTATGAATAAAATATTAATGTTCTCACCAGACAGTTTTCGGCACTCAACATCCAAGCCGAGGAAATTATTCAAACCATCTTAAGATATTTTTTTAAAAGAAATTTGTTTATGTCATGTTTTAGCTGAGATGGTTTGGCCATGTCGAGAGAATTAATGAAGAACGAATGACCAAGAAAGTGTATGAGGCCAGTGTGAATGAAAGTGTTGGAAGGGGTAGACCTAGGCGGACGTTTCAAGATCAAATCAGGGACGTCTTGAAAAAAGGCCAGGTCAAGAGTTACCTAAACCGAAGACCATGTATGAAAGGAATAATGAAAGTGGACGAAGCGAAACAAGTATGTAAGGATCGTAGCAAGTGGAAAGAAGTGGTCTCTGCCTACTCCTACGGGAAAGAGGCGTGATTATATGTATGTATGTTTAAACAAATTCTTCCCCTTCACAAGCAAATTTCCTCCATCAGTGTTTCCACGTCCACTTAACGTTCCTACACTGTACCTTCCGCTTATTGTCCCCATCGTTTGTGATATGTGGACCCGGCATAACACTATTTTATACGCTTTATATTAGCTTCACCCGTATGTTTGTAGCCGACTTCTTTGGGCGCGATTTTGACCCACTTTAAACGGCTAGATTTCGTTCAAACTTTGTAGATTTATCGAGGACCGATGACATTACACTAATTTGACTAGAAAATGAAAAATAAATAATAGTTAAAAAAAACTAAAAAGCACGCTTTATATAAAATTCAACTAAAAAATAGAAAATAAATTTAAATTCAAAATAGTGTAAAAAAAATATATTTTATTGTAAAAAAAGCGTGGGGTGTAGAAGAAGTATTATCTTAATAATATCTTAAAAAGCTGTCAGTTGAATTTTATATAAAGCGTGCTTTTTAGTTTTTTTTTAACTATTATTTTTAATATTGTGTCTCACAAATTATTTATTTTACCTTGTCGAGAATGTGTGGCATTGGATGTAGACGCTCCAATCTCAGGTGGTGCACTCCTTCTGCTGCAATAAATATCGATTATAAATCACAATATCTAGCAGTTATAATTCGCGTGACTTCTATCAGAAGAAGAGAACTAGCGCTTTTTCATGACTAGTAAACCATTTCAGGACTAGATTGTGATATTAAAAATTGGCCAGGCAAAGAGTACGAAAATATTTGCTCCTCCGCCTCTGCTTGTGGCGGCGACGTGGGGCCGGTCGTTCCCTTCCCTATAATATTGTCGAGGGAGGCGATGGCTGGTCCAAGCGTCATGCTCGTGAACGGGTGCTACTCGTGGTGGCTGGATGATCTTGTTACCGGGAGGTCTGCTTGATGTGTTTTTTATTATTATTATTTCCTTTAAAGTTAAAGTTATTATATATTTTATTTTATGAAATGCTCACATAATGTATCTATTTATTTACGGTATGCGTGGATTCATTCATCTACTATACTCAATAACTCTTATGTTTATAAGTATTAATTTACTTTTTTTGACATACTCGTGTAAGCCTTTCAGTTTTTGACATTAGAGTATTTTGTTGCGTCACTTTGCATATATTGTAATTGAAATGATTTGTAAAACAATTAAAATGTAAATCTTGACTTATAATAGTGGCAATGAGTTTCTTGCTACTTCTTCTCATTAGCTCAACCCTTTACGAAGTAGCGGTAAATTCAATAAGAAACAATATTTTAATTTTTTTTTGACATTCATAAGTGTCATTTCCGTGACCTACATGAATAAAGAGTTTTTGAATTTGAATTAAAGGGGTCCTTGTATAACCTAATGCGACTGGTAATATTATTTCATTGCAGAATTGTAATATTATTTTTAACCGACTTAAAAAAGGAGAACGTTCTCAATTCATCGGTGTTTTTTGAAGTGAAAACTTCATTAGCATCACTGTGATTTGAAAGTCGATGAAACGAAAAATCGACAGTAAAAAGAGACACACACATAAATTCATAAGATTTAACGTGGGAGAAAATGAGATAGGAAGCACTATACAGTTTTTTATGTTCGAGGTTCTCTTTGTGTTTTTATTCCTTTGCCACAAACGAGGACAGGTGGAGTTGTTATCTAACATAATTCGAATAATACTCGATAAATGGAACTCAATACACAAATATAGATAGATAGAGAAATATGTGCATGTCAAACTTAGTGCAAATTTAATACTTTTATGGTTTTTTCATGGATGCCGTTGTCAAAACTAGACGATACTTGTCAAATTTCAGGGTTCTAGAATCTAGGTTAACGGAAAATTCCCTATAAATTTTTATTCTATTGAGAGTGTCGGAATAAACAGACGTTAATTTTACAGATTTAAGAGACTGTATACTTGACTTAATTCAATACCCCCACGCCCCCCGAGATAACATGTTTTTTTTATATGAGAGGGGCAAACGGGCAACAGGCTCACGGGATGGGGAGAGGTGAGACAACAGCCCATGGACATCCGCAACAACAGGTGTGTCAAGAAATGCGTTGCCGGCCTTTAAGGTCATTATGCTTTTTTCTTGAAGGTCCCTAAGTCGTATCCCTCGGTCCCTAAGACAGCGGTCTTCCCGAACAGGCCAAGAATCAACTACCGGCAACGGCCGGTAGTTGATTCCACTGGCCGCTGGAATCAACCCGAACAGCTCCTCTGAGCACCCCGTGGTAAATGCGGTAGAAGATGCAGAGAGAACCCAAATCTCTACGCAATGCTAGAGAATCAAGCCGATCGGAGATGACTTGATCGTCGATGATTCGAGCCGCTCTTCGTTGTATGCGGTCAAATGGAAGAAGCTGGTACTGGGGTGCACCCGCCCAGAGGTGAGAACAGTGCTCCATGTGAGGCCGAATTTGCGCCTTATAAAGTTGCAGGCGGTGGCTTTTAGTGAAGTACTGTCTCGCCTTACTGAGTACACCAAGCTTTTTAGAGGCCCGTTTGGCCTTCTCTTCCAAGTGACCACGGAACTGAACGTCGCTCGATATATCGACGCCAAGTATGCCAATACAGGCTGTGGCAGTTAGTGGAGTGATCTCGAATCGAGGGGATACGACAAAGGGATACCCAATTCGGTTGTGTCCGTGAAGACCCAACATGGCACTACCACTCCTAACGTCTTGACAGATTAAAATACAGACGGACAAAATGATTTTATAAGGGTTCAGCTTTTTCCTTGCGGGGCAGGGAATACTAAAATACCTACCAAGGTAATTTACAAAGACTTACAGAAGAGACAAACTGTTTTTTTCCTTTTTAATCTGTTTTATATAATGGAGCAATATTACTTTCCCAACAATAATATACAGTATGCATGGCATATATATGAAATAAATGAAAATACAAGTCATATTGGTCCAGAAGTATAGTAAAATTAATTATTTAATGAACATCCCCAAATTGTAAAAGTGAAATTTTCAAAGAAAATAAATATCAAAATTTAATTAGAAAAAAGAAAACAGTTTGTTTTAGGCAACTGTTTATGGTCCGGTACCAAATCCGACCATTGTTTAGGCTATAAAATACACGTGTCAAGACACTGGCGAGTTTTCATACTGTATTTGCTATTTTTATTTTAAACAATATGTTATGTTTTAAAAGTGATAACCCTCACTTCTAGGATTAATACACAAATAAAATTTGAAAAACAAAATTTTATCTCAAGTCAATTTCCTAATATGCAAATACTGGGGTTGAGCAGGTTATCAACTGTAAAGTAGATACTGTAGATGAAGCCACAATCTGAGAGTTGAACAAAGCAAACAGAATTTTATAACGAGGCGGTACTCGAACGGTTAGCTCAGTTGGTTAGAGCACCGGCACGGAACGCCGGAGGTCGTGGGTTCGAATCCCGCATCGTTCATAAAATTTTGTTTTTCAAATTTTTATTTTATTTTATTGGGGTTGACAACAGCTTAACAAGTTTCTAGTATACTGTATATAATTAGTGGTCACCTCACGTGCACCGCTACTTCGTGCGTCACCGCGGTCTGCCGCTGTTCGCCATCCGGGCTGCCAGGAGCTCGCCTCAGCCTCGTGTCGATCTGAGCGTACGTGTCTGACCCTTCGCCCATGCTCGCCTCTTCGATCGCTGCGTACATTTCATCTACAAACAAAAATCAACCCGACGATATTATCATAACCATCACCTGCTGTATTAAGTGTATCAGGGACCGGCGACCGGCAATATTTCACCGTATTGTTTATATTTACTATACTCATGGACGAATTATCGAACATGAAAATTGGTCCATTGACAATCAGTCCAGGTTTTGCTTAAAACCAGGCGATAGAAGCATTAAAGTGTGGAGACCCCCCGGAGCGAAGTATGCACAGTACAACATCATTGGAAAAGAGGCATAATATGGTGATGGGTCAGTTATGGCATGGGGAAGTATTCGTATGGGGTGACAGAAATCTGCGTCATTGAGTTAACGGTGGCACGATAAGTTACTAACATTTAGGAAGAAATGGTAGTACCATTAATTAGCCCTTTTAATAGGAGATGATTTTGTTTCTATGCATGATAATGCAAGCCCCCATATTGCAGCCGTTGTGGTTCGAGATGTAAATATCAATGTTATGAGGTGGCCACCACGCTCGCCCGACTTAAACCCCATAGAGCATGACTGAGATAAGCTTGGGAGATTAACAAAAGAAATACTGCCCCCGGAAAGTTTTGTTTCAGAAAATTTTAAAACGAATTACTAGAAGAATTCCTCTAGAATTTGATTTGGAGAATGTCAATAATTGTCGCGTTTTAACACACTTTCTTTTGCGTTCCTCTAAACTTGTCCATGACTGTATTTCTATGTGAACCGATTGGAATGAAATAACACCCAGTGTTACAAGGAGATTGGCACAATACATTGGGATGTAAAAATAGCATTCAAATTGGTTGAGCTGTTTCTAAGAGCAGTGTGCTCAAAACAAACAGACAAATATCTAAAACTATTCATTGGCGTCGGTACCATAAGTACGTGTAATTTAATGTTTATTTCATTTAAAGATATTATAAAATCAGATATGTACCAGAATCATCGGAGACTGTGGCATAGTGTGTCTGAAGTCGATGAAGTCCCAATGGTTGCTGGTTGATGCCCTGTGCTCTGATATTGCTCAGCGGTTCCCGAACTGATATGCTTGTGTAGCCCTCTGCAAAACAATATGAACCACCACTACAGTACAATCTGGAATTAGAGTCTTTCACTTCCCGTATGGTAGCCTTCCCCACATCCCGTTGACTTTTATATTCCTCTTAATGTTTCACTGCTACTATTTTAATGGGATTATGTGGACACTTATCTTGCAAATTGTCAAAATTTAGGTTGGAGCATTAGGGGAAAGTGGTCACCATTCGTACGCGGGGCCCATTCGTACGCGGGGCACATTCGTACAGTAAGTTTAATAAAAAAACTAAACGGCACACAAACTCGCCTTTACTTGTGTACATAGACATACCAGCCGCCATGTTGCTAGCGAAGTTTCGCGCCAATCAAGTCACGATGTATCAGCTGACAAGACTTAACGTGTTTTTGCGCGCGGTATGTAAATTTTTTACCTTAGTTTAGTTCGTAATTGTGAGTAGAATTGCTAAGTTTTTGACAAAATGGTGGTGATTAATTAATGTTAACATTGTTTATTTTGAGCTATAATTGTTATATATCTCAAACTTAATTATAATTTGTATAAAGTTTTATTTTAATTTTCTGCAAAGGCATGGGGTGCATTCGGACAGCCAGACAGGGGGCACATTCGTACGCGTATGAATGTGCCCCTTTAGATTTTATTAACCACCAGTATCTCAAAATTCAATTATTATGAAATAAAATAAAGTATAACCATTTAGAATAATCATGCAGACAGCACTATAACATATTTTCTTTTTATGCAGTATGCTATTTATAACTAAATGAAATATTTTTATTAAGTCAATCTTATAATTAGTATTTTATTACAGAATCATGGTGCGATAATATTAAAAAAAGGGTATGCGTAGGTACTCTAGAAGTGGATCAAGAGTCCATGAATTTAGCAATTGATGATGTAATACAAGGACGATTGTCGCATAGGAACGTCGCGTTAAAATACGACATCAAAACGTTGGATAGCAGAGTTAAGAAATTAAAAAATTTGCTCTAACGCCGATGGACCCTCACGAACTTTTCATTCCAAATTCACGAGTATACAAGTTTTCTCAATGGAAGAAGCGACACGCTTAAATGACGATATTACTAATTGTTGCAAAATGCAGTATGCGCTAACGACAGTACAAATTCGGAAACTTGCCTCCGAATATGCGAAGGCGTTGAATTTAAAATATCTAGTGAAATGGGACGAAAATCAAATGGCTGGCTTAGAGTGGATGCCTAAATACAGGGTACGAAACGCCAACTGTCTGTGAAACCCAGATAACACTAGCGCTGCTCGATCATTCGCGTTTAATAAGAATGCAGTCCAAGAGTTTTATAATAATTTAACTGATATGTTACAGCGACATAATTTTGTTGCCGGCAGGATATTTAACTTTGACGAGTCTACTGTTTTAGAAACTCCTAAAATATGGGCTCATCAAATTACAGAAACAGGTTGGGCAAATCGTATCAGCGGAACGAGGCGAATTGATAACATTTGGTGCTTTTATTTCTGCTAGTGGAGATACTATCCCTCCGCTATTTGTACTTCCACAAGTACTACATAGACCATTTTCTTGAAGGCTGACATATTTGAAAGAAATATTTTGTTTATTTTATTTTATTCGATATAGAAAGTATTATCGAAGTCAAGCCACATATTTTTAGTTAGTTTATTGATAAATAAATATTTTAATAAAATTTTAACGACTTTAATCGGCTTTTTAAAAACCCTGTATGAATCTACCCCATGGCGTACGAGAGTACCCCACCTACTGTACGAACGTACCCCGTCAGTGGGGTACGTTCGTACAAATATCTTATCGTAGAAAAATGGCTATAACCCTTTAACCTTTTGACATAATAGTTTCAGACTTTTTTGTAATAAACAACAATATATTTGTTACACCTAGGTACATAAACTAGATAAATTCGACAATTAATTATAAAGTACAAAAATAAAATCTAAAAAGTGTACGAAGGGTGGCCACCTTCCCCTACTGACAGAAAATAACATGTTTTACCTACACTTTGTACGAAAACAATAGTACACTGTTTACCAAGGGCTCAATTTGTAAGCACTAGGCGTAGCTGAAAGCAATAATACACCCTAGTAACGGAATCCATCAAAATTACATCATATTGTCTATGCGTTCAATATACCCTGTATTGCATGTAAATTATATTAAATTCAAAATTTATTTTTAATTCAAATTCAAATATTTTCATTCAAAATTACTTATTGAACGTCAAAAACTACAAAGTTAATTTTCTTATGAAATTTTAAATAATAATTAATATTAATTAAAACAAAAATGTAATAAATACGCGCGAAATATAAAATATCGAAACGCAATTAATTGCAGGGCAGTGTGACGTCAAAGTGCACTGTAAATACAATTGCTGGTGGTATGGTGGTTAGATATTATTTTTGGTGATTAGCGATACATTAAATTATATGTTGGTTTTTCATCATTAAATGATTATATTATTTACAATAACTTAAAGTGGATAAGTTAAAGCGCAATCAGATAGTCTTCCAAAAATAGACCTAATTTATATTCTTGTATTGTAAGCGTGTTATAATAGGTACTTACTAATTATACTAATTCTCAATTAGCTAAAAGGAAAAAAAATGTAGGTACATACACGAACGAGTAAAAGAATAAGAACTCCGTGTCACCTACATAACAGTGAAGCATCAAAAGCCAAGCCAATTAACGTGTAAATACATAGCATCACACACACACACTTATACTAAAATAAGCCGATCAGCCGCCAGTATGACATCTACCATCGTCTGTGACGGACAGTGACATCCAGTGTGGCCGTTAAATAAACAGGGACTTTACCCGAAAATTGGGTAGTCCAAGAAATAGTATTTTTAGTAGATAAATCATTATCATTTTCAAGATGCAGTGATTTATGATAAAAGGTATATCTTAACCAATATTTTTTAAAGTAGTGTCGAACACTACTTCAATACGCGTATGGTTCTCATCTTTGATCTGGTGCATCCCAGTATCAGTTCTAAACATTAAATCGCGTGCAACGCAGAACTACTCGAATTGTCGGGGATCAAGTACTCTGTCAAAATGTCCATCACTTGTGTATTTACCTAGCAACCAAATCACAATAAAGCACATAGTTATTTGTTCTCTAAAAATGTACTTATTCGATGGTAGCACACAAACGAATGAATTTAAGAATGAATTTTGTGTAGATACCCGCAATCCTTACTTTCAAGGTGTACCTGTTTTTTAAGTAATTTATTTATTTACTCATACTATGCCTGCGATATTTATTTTTAATTTAGGAAACAATCTGACTATCAGAAATTAGAAAATCGGAGTTAAAAGTAATGTGTCTATATAATACTATAACTAATAACGGGATATAATTTATGTTAGCTGGTATCCCCCGTAACTGCACACACCCTAGCTTAAAGGTGCTTCACTTGTTAATATCACGGCACAGAGTCCTGCTTTTTTTTACTCGTCCGTGGGTACATAAATATAATTAGTTAGGATTAGTATTTTTATATTGTGTTTTAACTCACTCGCAGAATCAGTAGAGTCCCCGCTAAAATGGTTCGCATTGTCGTTGGTGCGTGCGGGGGCAGGCGAGCGCGGGGGCGAGGAGTGCGCGGGGGGCGTTATGTACGGCAGCTCTTGACTCGACGGCAGCTGGCCGCTTATTGCCACCGACGCAGATATTGGTGCTGACTCTGAAATGATCTATTATTATTATTATCGACCTTGATTTGAAAATGTATATACAGTGACAGGTGGACAGGGTCTCCCTAGCCTCCACACTTCTCCTTCCCACAAGCACAAAGCCAGTCCGAGGTTCGAGTCTCCTTAGGTGCCGCCCGGCGACTGTTGTTGCGTAGTCTTTGCGGCCTCCACGGCCCACGTCCTATTTCGCTGTAAAAGCCTTCAGGGCTGACAGCATAGAGGAGCTTTTTAGTCGGTAGGGGGCATATGGGCCCCGTTTCGGAGTCTTCATTACGTAAATGTATTTTCCTCTTCTCGAAAAAAAAGAGCCTCCACACATCCGCTGCAACCGTAGACGAGTTAGGGCGTTACTCCGCCCAATTTCCGATTGAATATTTGTCATTGTGTCATTATTGGTATAAGATTATAGTTTATTTCTCTTAAAGTTTCGTAACGTTTTTCTATTTAATTTTACAGTAATTAATTACATGTTAGCTTGTTTGTGAATTTGTAGTAGGTGGTATTAAAATTTGTTATAAAAAAAACCCTTTCCTAGAATATGTTTATAAATAAAATGTAGATATAGAGGTTTTCATTCGTGCGCGCATCACCGAAAAGCTACTAGACAGATTTCAATTAAGCCTTCTAAGTTTTATTCCTTAGATACTTGGCCTTTACCTAAAAAAGAAAATGTGATATCTTCATATGTTAATATAAAGTTATTAAAGTTTTACGAAACAACGACTTTTATAAGCACTACATGCTCTGTCATGTGTGTGCGCGGACTAAGTCATCGGTATCAGCTAGTCACTAATCAAGTTAAATAGTCTCTAAAAACAAGGGCTAAAACATAAATTTTTGGGTGTAGACTTGTCTGCTATATTTTTTTTATATTATATACTTTTATACAACTTTTAGATAAACTCAATGGAAAAGTCATGGACTTCAAACCAGTATCTAAGTGTACTAAAATTTTGGATTCAATTTCATGCCAACATCATAAAAGTTTGATAAATCGTTTGAGCTGCTGATAAGGGTAAATAATACTTCATCATTTATCGCATACGATTAGAAAACAAAGCCACTTATGTTCAAGAACACGAAATGAATGAAGAGTGAGTGACATGTATTAAAATATGATAAATATGGCGCCCATAAAAATAAATCGCGCAGACATTACGACCGCAGTTATTTAAATTTTAAGATTGGACATGTATTGCTATGTTTAGAAAAAAACCTTTTGTAATTAGATTTTAACCCCCTTATTCATAATAGTCTGCTAACTTAAAGCATTGCTAATTCTCACTCTGTCTTCTTCTATTGACCTAAGCCAGAAAGAGAAAAAACACTCCTAAGCGGCTGTTTAAAGTTAGCGGACCATTATGAATAAGGGGGTAAGTATTTGATGAGTGTATATTATAATATAATACAATATATTGTAGTCGTTTTACATAAGATTTTACCACCTTAATATCTTTGGCAACGATCTCGAGTCTATGCCATAGGTTTGATAATGGTAGCGAGAATCTAAACTTAAATCTTAATATGTAAATAATTTAATATTTTGTATTTGTAATATAAATTACTTGAGAGGAAGTACCTAATCCAAAATGGCGTCACTTAGGTATAATTATAATTCTTTATGAAGTTTTTGAATGTAAGTTATTGTAACCTGTACGCATAAATAATAAAAAAAAAAAAAACATTTCACATCTTTACTTCTCTCCCAAAGCAGGTTTCATCGTGTTTGATGTGGTAAAATATAAAATATAGGGAAATGCAAAACCAGTTAGACAGCCTTCTGTCATTAAATATTGAAAAGCCAAGTATATGTCACCCTCCAATCGACGGCAATCTGAAACGTTATTTATTGGTATGGACAGTTTCAGATCGTTTTACCAATAAACAATTTGAATGCTGAACTACATCTAGCAAATCATTGCCAAATGGTCCAAGAGTACTTCCCTGACTTACACCTTCTCACATAATATGGTTCCAACCGATACCCGTCATATTCATACATACTGCTGCTTGTCGCTCATATAGCTGGCTAGAAATCTTGCCAATTGGGGTGTGCAACCGATCCCTGTTAGTTTCATAAGGAAAACATCATTGACTAAGAAATCAAATGCTTTTTGAAAGTCGAAGTATATTGCGTCTACTTGACTATCGTACACTACTGGTACTAGTTCTAGTAGTAGTTACTGGTATGCTATATGAACCAAGAGGTTGCTGTTGGTGCTAAAACTTGGCCGGAAAACATGCTGTGCTTCTGATAATTGTGGCCTAATTTGTTGGTACATAGTTTTCTGATTAGATAGATTCGAATACCTTTGTCGGAGTGGACAGTACGGCCACGAGTCTATATTCCTGTACATTATCTCTTCTACATATATATGTAGATATATTGCGATGATCAAACCGGTGTGCTGTGTTTTCATTAGCTTGAGTCAGCCTAGGGCCCAGGGTACAGGTTCATGATCCCTTGGACCCACTGTTGCAAGCCCGCAACTTTGTCTGAAGCATCTCACTGCATCCTCGATGATAAACATTGTCTAGGCTGGTTGAAGCATTACTGGGATAAGCTAGTGAATGAATAGTACCTGCGGCGTTAGGAGTAGCTACGCGTTCATCGATTTGTATGGTGACTTCCGAGCTGTGATCCGTGCTCGCTTCAATGTTTCTAAAACAATATAATTGTTTAACACCTAGCTCAGTATTACAAATATTCAGAACTTCGTCTACTATTAAATTCTTTAGTAATCTTTTATCACGAAAAATAATAGGATGAGTCGTTCTTGCTTTAGACATTATATGAAAAATAAATTTAGTGAACTTTTTATATTATGGCTTAACTTTTCAGGGATGATAAGAAATACATTTGTGAAGGGTTATAAATAATAATAAAATATAAATATTTACAAAAGTTATTTTTTTTTGTAGGAAGATTGAAATTAGAAAATAATACGTAATAATATATCCCTACTTAACTTCAACTGAAAAAATCTATACAGAAACAAAAATTATGACAATCAGACAATTATACACACATACTACATGCGTACTCATTTACAAGGTTTTAAATAAAAAAATTCACACTAACACATCCTTCTTTAAAAAAAAGGAATTTAACCAGAACTGTTACACGAAGGGCTAGTCATATTGAGCTGCCAATGGTGAGAAGTAATTATGGAAAACAGACAATAACCTTTGAGGGAGTTCAGATATATAACAACCTGCCCACAGAAATAAGAAATGCCAAAACATTGACTTCTTTTAAAGCGAGCCTTCAAAGGCACATACTCAATAATTATGAAATGTTTCAATAACATATGTAGGTTGTTTTATGTCTTATCTGTTTGCCTAACATTGAATTGCATTCTGTACCCACCATAATCATTGTTTTACTTTACTTTGTAAAATATAAATTTCTCATGTAAGTGACAATAGGTCTTAATGAGAATAAAGTTATTTAAACCTAATACGGAAAAAAGTAGATTGCAACTATTTAATGTCAGATTTGTTCATTATTAGTGGAGATAACTCAAACTTAACAAAAACTTGACACTGCAAAGAAGCATGCTAATGGTTTCTAAGACAGTTTTCACATATATTTGAGGTCTTTGCTTATTTTTTATATGGAATTGGAGGACAAACGAGCGTACGGGTCACCTGGTGTTAAGTGATCACCGCCGCCCACATTATCTTGCAACACCAGAGGAATCATAGGCGCGTTGCCGGCCTTTAAGGAAAGTGTACGCGCTTTTTTTGAAGGTACCCATGTCGTATCATCCCGGAAACACAGCACAAGGAAGCTCATAATTATTATAATTAAGAGGTATAACATATTATTTTTACTCATTATTTATATTTAAAATCTTACGTGTTTTCATTCTGCAGCTTCGCATATGCATGTTCGTATGGATGTTCTCGGCTTGAAGAAGCTGTTGCCGAGGCCTTGCTACCTAAAAAAAAATAAAGATATCCATCAACATTTTTAAAAGTTTAATCAGTACTAAAATAAATTAACTAATTATTTCTCAGTACCCACTTTGATGTCCGATCTAATCTGATTTGCCGATATTTATCGAAAACCAGAAATTGATATAAATTACATTAAGTGCCTTTTATCTCAAGTCTCTCTCTCTTTATTTATTTAAATTTACCAATTATTTACTACATAATTTTCTAATAGGTTGGGAAAAGTTTCTTTGGATTTTATACATGAATACTCGAGTAATTTTTTTTCCATCCATCATAGTTCCATCTTGTAGACCTCTGATCAAAAATACGCGACAAAGAGTTTTAGCAGTCCTTTCTTAATGTTGACTAACCTGCTGTCTAAAGAATTCAGAACAGACCAAAACTGGTGAAAATATGAAGGTCAGGGCATTATGGAGGATACGTAAACACCTTCTCGTCGAACTCTCTTAATTTTTGCTGTGTGGCTAAAGATGTGTGTGGTCTAGTGTTATCATCATGAAAGATTACACCCTTCCATTAAGCCTTCCGGTCACTTTCTCGAAATCCATGCTTTAATCTCATCTGTTGTTGGCAGTAGAGATCCGAATAGATACTTCTTTTCGTCGGTAAAAGCCCAAACTAAACAATGCCCTTCCACAATCCCACCATACACACAGTATCACATATTGCCACAGTCTGTGTAACTTTTGACCACGGCTTTTTTCGGAAGTAATATTTTTATGAAAATAAGAGACGAGACAAGCAGGACTTTTAAGTTAAAAAACGTTTGTGTGGTAAAGGTTACTATAACATAAATGACTTTCTTAATGATACCATAGATTGGGAATGGAGCGACCGCCCTCAGGCTATTAAATAATAAGTTTAATTGTACAATGTTACTTTAATTGTAAAACATATTTTTGATGGAAAAAAAAGCCCGCTGAGTTTGTTATTCAAAATAGGATGTGAAATCACTTATTGAAAGTCAAAAAAACTACCACCCATTCCAAAATGAATGCCTCAGGCCTGAGAAGAATGGACGCAACAAACTCAGCGGGCTTTTTTTTTTATCATAAATATGTTTTACAATTAAAGTAACATTTACAAAGTAACATTGTACAATTAAACTTATTATTTAATAGCCTGAGGGCGGTCTCTCCATTCCCAATCTGTGGTATCATTAAGAAAGTCATTTATGTTATAGTAACCTTTACCACACAAACGTTTTTTAACAATTCTTTTGAATAACGTAATACCACCACCACGTGTAACCACTGATATGCCGATCTTCTATCTATCCTATATATCAGGGCGCTAGTCAAGGTGCATCTTTTACATCAAAACTCCTGGAAGAATATGCTTAGACCAACTTTGTGCTTCTCTACTGCCACTGCTTTAGGTCCGTAAACATGACAAATTTTTCCCAGACCTTATTATACATATATTATGTCTCAGATCATAGGATGGTCTCATCTTATAACCAAAACTTCCTTGACATTGACA
>CATIXQ010000027.1:9141203-9181166 GCA_949711755.1 Leptidea juvernica
TATGTATGTGTATATGTATGTATTTTAAAACCTTTGGGATAAGGTGAGCTTAGTGAATTTGTTTCTCCAACACAAATAAGTAATCTGTGGATAACATAGTTGATTATACATGTATTTATATTGTAAGAATTGTAATTATTAAGTAAGATGTCATGTATAGTTGTTTGTTGTTCCCAATAAATAAAATAAAATAAAATCAGTCATATTGGCACATGTCCAAGTTAAAAACAGACAGGGCATCTGCTTATTTTTTCAATTAACCTACAAAAATTAAAAAATATTACCTTCATCTAAATTGACGGTAGCATATATTTCTGATGCAGTATCACCACTGTCATGTCGCCCCACTGGATGTGGTATTTCGGGCAGGCTTCTCTGACTGTTTTGTGTTGAAGCCCTATTAGGAGAAATGTGCTATAGTACGACAATTGGCAATTTATGAATTTATTATTATTTACTATGCAATACAATTTTGAAATTTAATGAATTTGTGTGCTGTTTTGTTTGAGCCACTGGGAATTTACAGGAACATTTAAAACAAGGCAACTTTAAGTCTTTGTTAAGGGCTCAACTTTTCTCTCGCAGTGTAAATTGTTTCTAAGGTGGTAGTAGTTCATATATTAATATCAATAAGAGTTAGGTTACAACAGTGTCCCTTCTCAGAGTATTTTTCAAGCTTTTGAGATGTGCTTTTTAATGTTATCAGACTTCACCTCACTACTTATTTATAACAAAAATATTGATTAAGCTTAAATATTTTATTCTATATACATAATATGTGTAGTAGCATTACTCATGACAAGTGCTCAACTGATATTTTTTATCAGTTTTTTTTAATGGAATGGAAGCACAATCAAGTTTACTGGCTGATGGTAAGATTTTATTGTGGTGTCACCATATGCTATTATTTTTGTGAAAATATGTTACCAGATTAAAAGCATAAAGGCATTTACTCAAAATTGATTCTTTTAGAATTCTTTTTGATGTCATTTCTAACAGTACCACCACTTCGGAAACAAATGGCGCTCTGAGAGAGAAGAAGGCACAAGAACTCAAATTTATACACGTTTCACAGATCTTGCATGGTATAATTTGATCTCAATACAATCATTGATTATGGGGGGTTGGTACACAATGCAATATTACATGTATTTATAGATTTCCACAGTGGTTTTTCTCACCACTCACCACTCAACATCTTATTATATACATTATATTAAAAAATCTATGTCTAATGACAAAGTTTATACTAATTAATTAATGCATTGTTGGTTAAGTATTAAGAAATAATCAATTTGACATCATTTGTACATTATAGCATAACACTACATTAGAAGGATGACAGATAAAAGCTAGAAGGTTTATTGATTAATAAAAAAAAACTGAAGAAGAAGCACATGAAAGTACTATTCATTGTTTATAATAAGCTGTCTACAATAAATGCCCCTTACTGCAAATGGTTTTAATATTAAATAACATGCAACCCATAATCGTTGTATTTAACCGTTTATCAATTAACAACAATTTGTTATTTTTTTTAAGTGACAGCCCTCACTTCTGGGATTAATTACACAAATTAAAATTGAAAACAAAATTTATGAATGATGCGGGACTCGAACTTGTGACCACTCTGTTCAACTGTTCGAGTGCCTTATTGTTGATAAAATGTCTCAGGTTGTCGCTTCACCTACATCTTTAAAAAATAACAAATTGTTTAGATTTGAAAGAGCAACATCATTAGTCAATTTCCTAATATGCAAATATTGGGGTTGAGCAGATCCTGTAGATGGGAAATCGGATGATGTAAGCCAGATCTAGTACGTAAACTACCATAGAAGTAGTTATATAACTACTACGGACCATATATTCATGGGTACAAATGGGACTTTTAGTGTGAAAACTTTCCGCAGTAAGGAATTCTTATATATATATTATATTTGACTTACAGCGGTTTAAATGAATTCTACTTAATTTTGATAGAGGTGAATTAAGTAAAACAATTTGTCACAACTCATGTGTTTTTATGTCAAAGTCTTTCCATGTTATAAGAAATGTTTGTTTGAAACAAGTTTGTAAAAAAGTATCTAAATAGATATAAGTAATATGATTAACACTTTACAGGAATTATATCTTTCTAGGGCTTGCAGTAAATTTATAAATTAAATAATCCTGAGCTCTGAAGGCTTTTGACTTAGTATGGTTGAACCAAGAGGTTCTACTGAATACATTTATAATAATAAAAAAAATCTAAGGTACATTCAATACTTCAATCTTTCTTCTAGTGTCTCTGTTCCCCAGTACTCAAATCATAATATTAATAAATATTTTAACAGGTTGAGTGTATCTCCTACCCTCAAGTGAGGCCCACAATCTGTTGTTAATGCAATATTTAAAAATGTGTCTTTTATTTTACAACAGACAATGCAATGGTTCACCTGATGTAAAAATAATTAAACCCAGCTACCCATGGACACCTCCAATACCAGAGATCATGATATAATGAATTGCCGGCCTTTGTGAATGAGTTTAAAATTGAATAAGATATTAATAAGGATGGTGTAACGGGAATTATTATTCAAAATGAAATGGTATAACATGATTTAATGTCCCCTTGAGTCATCTTTATATAAACTTTCATAAATGTAAATAAAATAATGGATTAATAAATATACAAAGATTGCACTAAATATTCCCACAAAAACATGTATAAAATAATCAGACTAAGCATAATAATACACCATTATATGTTAATGCATAATAATAAACATCTATGTTAGCCCTAATGAGGTTAGTCATGCCATCACAGACACAAACCGCTTTATAGATGCAGGAGTGGTTGGCGTTGGAGACCTGGCTTCTTCATCCACATGGATTTTGACTACACCAGCCGTGCCAACCAACTCACTTCTGTTAAACATATTATATTTTACATAAAAATTAAATTTTTTATAAGTTCTATTATTTAATAGGGCAAACATTTTGATTTATTCTATTGTTTACTTCAAAATTAGTCTATACATTAAGGCAGAGAAACATAAATTCCTACATAAATAAGTTAATAAGATTTTAATTTCTGTATTTTCTAATAAAAAATATGTCACTTACTTCTGATTTTGATTCTTACAACCGCAAACACAGGCCAATAGGATCGTCACAAGAGTACCCAGCACTCCTAGGCTTAGAATAATTTCTATAAATGTATACATTACAATGATGTTTTAAGTAAAACACAGCATTACACAACTCCGCAAACTTCAATCAAAATCAAATCATCTAAGTCACTCCTTTGAAAAGCAAAGATTTCAGCACTAAACTTTCTTCCATTTGGTGAAAAGGTAAGGTATTATAAATGTAGGGCACGTTACAACTATCTTGTAATATAAGAATAAATATTCGGTCAATACTATAACTGGATGAACACTATCGGAATATTAAATTGGCGATAACAAAGATATTATAATTTAAAAATTGTGATACAACAATATTGCAGATTAAACGTCGGTTTATACCAATTTTATATTATCGTTTATATTTATCAAATACAATACAACAAAGATGAAATTATTATTACGTTAAAACTTCAGCGAGTGGTTCAGACATGTTATTAATTCTAATGTCATTTCAGAAAATACCTTTGACTTTGACAGGTTACGCCTCAGGCTGACGAATAACAAATCGCTATCGCCTAAGATAAAGTATATACCTAGCTAGATGGTGATTAGCACGCTTTAAACATGGGTGCGCAAGACCAGAGAATAATGGGGTATATAAAATAATGCCTTAGAAAAATCCACATCACTTTTTATTAATCTTATATTTTGCTACACGGTTATGGAGTTTAGTTTGATTTTTTTTTAATGACTTTACATAAAGCTAAAATAAATAAACTTTTGCTAAATAGTAAAAACCGTGAGATGAAACTGAAAATTTTTCTCTTTCTAATATAGCATAAAATACATCCAAAAATTAAAATGAAAATATTGTGCAAACTTTGTTTTGACACTGGCAATAAGATAGAAGCTCTAAGCATTTGGCTGGTCTACAGAAGAAATACGTAAATAATGTAACAAAAAATCTTGGTCGTAGTGACACGTATGACTGGTCGCTATATTATTTTGTTCATTCGGTTTCTGACGATCATCGTGATTGAATGTGCTTCTTGCTTTTCGTTTATATATTAAACTATATTTTATATGTTTATATAATAAACATGGGTCAATGGTGGTGTGTATTAATAAGATATACCTATACTATAAACATGTTTATGTAGCTGTATATTGTGTATCTTATATTTACAAAAAAGTGGAAAGTGAATATTTTGCTTTTAGACAATATGAAGATTTTATGATTACAGTTAATAACAGTAAATACTTTTATAGGTCACGCAACATCGAAAATGTGGTTTGATACTCAAATTAAAACTCCTAAACAAGCCTTCTTAGAGTGCCTTACCACAGGCAGCTCGAAACAGAAAAGGAAGGAAATATTATATCTCTTATAGGCATCGAGGATGATTTTTTTTCAGTGTTTTTTTTTGGATTCGAGCATTATTAATGTTCGAATCCAAAAAAAAAACACTGAAAATTCGCTCATTATGAAAAGTACCTAGTTAAAGGGCATACTGCCAATGCTAAAAACCAATTCGGTATTTGTTTTAATGTCCCTTGCCCAAAGAGTATATCCCTTACCTGACCCACAACTGCAAGCTGAATGCGCAAATTATTGAATAGCTCATATCCAAAAATATAAATTATGAAGAAAATATGATAAAAGCTCAGTTACTAGAAATCATAAAAGGAGAAAAATGTAATCATCAAACTTTTGCTGGGGACAAGTTTGCTGCGGAAAATAATTTTATTATAAAAGTAACTATTTCCGATTCACCAACATCAAGCTCTTCAGACCCCGAATCAAAGAGCGAATATATATATACTATGTACTTAATAAATAAATATACTGTTGTTTTATGAATTTGTCAATAATATTTCATAACATCATGAACTATTTCGGAAAATGCGAAAATGTGTCAAACTGTGCATATAATAAGATCAATAAATTCTCTCACAGAAAATATGGCCTTGCAAAACAAATATTGGAAATAAAAATAATTATGGGTACCATATCGAAATAAAAAGTATCTTATCTCTCAAGTTGGACTAAAATGCACTCCATGAAGTAGGTAATCCCCATTTAAATCCATTCAGTCTACTTTCATTAATATAATAATTCTTTAAATTAATTTTCTTTGTCAGCTCTCTCTAGTCCCATTTCTTCTTGTACTTCTTCTGCTTCTTGTGGCCTTCCTTCACGCACCGTAAATATCTCTTGTGTATACAGGTATTATATATTGCCAAAATTTTCAGAATTTTCAACATCATCGTCTTGTTTTTTTTGAATTGAAACTTCTTTAGAATCGTTGTGATTTCAAACCGGATGCAACGGAAAAAACGACAGGTAAGAGCCACAAATACAAAAATGTGTAGGATGAAGCCGGCAAAGAATGAGACAGAAATATGCATACTATTTTATTGTTATGTATGACGCGAGTAGGTATACCTTAATATATTCTTATGTCATACGCACGACTTATAAGTGCATACACACCAAGAGAAGATAAATATGGTAGCGGTGTTAGTAGTGTCTTTCATAGCGTTTGAAATCATGTGTCATCCTAGCAACATGTACCAGGACTTCATATGCAGTTTAGAGGTTCATGCACAATGCAGGTTTCACTAATTCTGACATGTGTACTTTGTACACACGCAATTTTTTTCTTTGTTGGTTTGTTTTCTACACTTTTGCTTGACTCTTAGTATAATCTGTAGGCTTCTTTTCTTAGCATTACAACTTACAAGTAGGTTTATTCTTAAACAATAATTATTGTAGTGCATTAATATTATACTTCTAGATTTCTTCTGCAAGAATATAATTTTTAAATAGCAACATTTTCGGGAAAAATTATTAAATATGAATGACGATCATGCCAAGTGATCAAGATTGGCCTGGGCTAGAGTTACAATGATTTAATAATAAAATTATATACTCGATATTTTATGTCTGTATTAGGAATATTATAAACGAATCAATTATGTTTATTGTAGTATAGATAAATCTGTAACATCAGCACAGCATACAGCGGTTTGGCGCACTCGAAACTAAAGTTACAAGGTACTCTCAGTTGAAAAGAAACAGAACGCGGTCAAATTGTCAAATATCAACTGTTTCGCGGGTTTTTAGCGTTTACGAATACTAACGTACATACATTTTTCGCGCTGTTTACAGAGTAAATTACAAGAAACTTAAATATAAATCGCCGCGCGGAGCGAATAAACCAAGAAGAAGAAGAAGAAACTTAAATAGAAGACAAAAATAAGTAAAAGATACAATTGATATTTTGGGACAACGATATAATATAATGACTGTACCTATATAAATATATTAAAAATACAGTTGTAACAAAATAAAGTGAAGTGAAGTGATTAACTGTGAAATGAAAGGCATACAAAATAAAATAAAAATGACAGGCAGGTTCTAAAATTGTAGTTTATTTTTGAAGTACATCCTCTTTGTTTTGAATTTTGATTTGCCATTACCAATACCAACGGAAATTATAATTATTTACTACAAAACAAATAGATAGAATTTGAATTTAGTACCTAAAGCCTAAACTTAACTTACAGTGGCCGTTGCTGTGAACTGTTGTGAAATTCTGTATTTGAATTTTGGTATTGTTATGAATATAATTAATAGTTGTTTGTAATTAATGTTCTAACCTTTCTGTCGCCGGTATGGCAGACACAAATAATGAAATATTTTCTCAGAGACTTGTAAAAGCTGTGATATGGAATATTGGACTTCAAACGTTCCTTGCAGTGACATTGGTTTTTCTAATTCAAATGAACTTGATTCACCCCATATCGTGGATTTCTTCTACATTTGATGATATAATAAGCTGGAAGATGTGTTTGAATGTGGTACTCATAGGACTAGTTTCATTCTTTCATGCATACATATATGGAAAATATTATACAGCGCCAATACCAAAATATTTCACAAGGTTCTTGATGTTTTTAAATATATTTTCATTTCAAAACTGCACATTCACATTGCTGTATGCTCTTAACGGATATTTTACTATGAGTTTGTACTCTTCTCTGGCTAAAAGTGACTACAATATGTTGAAAAAGAATTGTAAAAACAGTGATGGGCTGTGCCTAAATGAGCAGAGTTTATTCCTGCAACTTGGTGGTATGTGGATGGGTTTGTACTATTTTTTGGGTGCACATATTTTTGGCAGAAAGATCTTAACTTTCCCTCCAATATACCAGGAAAAGTTCCAACAGATGAAATTGATAATTGGCAATGTGGTCTCAATGGGATTTCAAAATTCTATAAAACCAGTGATGTATTATTGTTTGTTCTATTGGTTCTGGGGAAATAAGCCAAGGTTTGTCGTGTCTGATGTGTACAGCCTTTATTTGGAAGATCCTCCACTAGACAATATTATAAATTTGATAAGTTCTGGGATATGGATTGGGCTTTGGTTTTATTCAAGTCTCTTCTTTATTTCAATATACACAATGAGAGCTGTGTTCAATATTGTCTTAACAGAACCAATGAAGTTTCCTATTGAATCAGATAAAACCCTGACTTTATATGGAGCATTATTACAAAGAGCTCAATTTACTGGATATCTGGGTGCTCAGGATTTAAAAATTTTAGCAGTAACTGATCAGACTCGAAGATCACAGATATTTACATTATCACAACCAGGTGGTCATCCCAGGAATTGGACTAATCTTCTAGAAAATTGTTTGATTATTATAAGAGAGTTTAATAAAGAACTCGAACTTATAAATGGGGAAGCTAATGGACATGGTGATTTCAGTAATCAGAAACCTTTAAATCCCTCATTGTCTCCACCTACAGTTTACTATGGAAGTCTACGAAATATGGCACAGTCACCTCGATCATTTGATATTAAAAATCATTACAAAAAGGAAAATGAAGATACTCTTGCAACAGCCATTAAAGTTGAATTTAACAATGCCATTCAGAAGATATGCCAAAAACCAGGAATTCATTACTTTTTTGGAGAACTTACTGATATTAAATTGAAGTTTTTGTTGATGCAAGCTCAGCCAGTAATATGGACATGTGAGGGTCTAGCTCACATTGTCGCAGCATCCCTTACAGAAGATAAATATGGAGTTGTGCAAAATGATTTGCCTGTTGTGCTTTCTAGTTTAATTAATCTCAAAAATAATTTGGATAAACTCTCAAAACCAGGCCTTGTACCCAGAAAATATCTCCTTAATGATAATCTAGCAATAAGAATGAGAAGAGCAGTGCTAAGTGCAGTTAAACAAAGCATTTATAAAATTGTGATGACTTTCTCTAAATATATCCATGACATACCATTAGATCATGAAGTCCAAATAGCCATACAACCATTCTTAGCATGTAAAGAAATTTAGATTTATCATTATTTATTTTATTAAATTTTTATGGCTTTTTTCGTTTTTTGTTTTATTTTTTTATTTACCTCAACAAGGTCTAGTCTCATCTAGATCAGGATAAGTCCAAGATCAACCTCAGAAGCAGTGTAGGCAAAACATGCTGATGTACATGATGAGGGGGGTCCCAGAAACCTATATATTTAAGAGTTGGTGGTGAGAGAGGTTCAACATGGGAGCCCCGATTCAATCCTCGCCCACCAAGTATCTTATGTTTTTTCGGTTTTTGAATTTATAATATGTATATTTATTTGACACATTATATGGTCGGTAACACTTGTGATTTCTCTAGTGTTAAAAGTGACTATAGGCTGTGGTGATCACTTACCATCAGGTGAAATATTGTTGTTTGAAATGCTTGTTTGTCCTTTTCTATAAAAAAATGGCTAAAGGTTAACTCTAGACTCATCTCTTTTTTACGACGTTTTCACAGCTGTCATGTCTATCTAGATGCATAAATGTTCTAAGTGTTAGGTATACCAGAAGATCGCCTGCCGACCGACCATGGCGAAAGCCGCACTGTCGGTCGTTGATCAACTTGTGACCCACTAGGTGGTGACCAAGAGCTGGTGATTAATTGCACTGGCGTCAACTCAGGGGCACACGTTCTAAGAAACATTGGAGAAATGTTACCGGGACCGCTCGACCTCCTTACAACCAAAGAAAACGGAGCTAACATTTTTCTGTCTGAACTAAACTTCAGTCATAGAACGCTGACACGACGGGATAGTGGGCGGTGATTTTCCTTTGTCGTCAAGAGTCGAGTTGGAGGCAAATACAACGCACAGAAGATCAGAACTTGCGTGTTGCAGTCGGGTAACTACTGGACGCCGATTTTGACGACGTGCTTCGATTTCGCACGGGCGATTTGCCACTTAAAATCTGGAGGCACGGTTATATTTCCTCCTTAGAACTTTGCAGTTCGGATCCTTTGAGCCCAGCGCCGCAACCCACGTTTTTGCAGTCAGATGCTGGTTTAATGTCGCATCGAACCAGGGCTGTGATCTGCTACTGATATTTACTACAGAGCTTGTTATAAAAATATCCATGCCCGGTAAATATTTCCTGATGTACGTCCAAGCTATAAGCTTCCCATGGTAGGATAGCTGTCGATATATTTCCTCGATCATCGCTCAAAGTCCGTTGGAAAAAAATAAAAGTAGTAAAATAGCATTGCGATTCGTCTATATTCGCAACAGCGAATCTGCAGAATGGGTTGCTTATTGATATTTTATGACTAACAATGATAATCTGTTCGAGAAATTCAATAATGCGGTAGTAATGTTGCAATTATTTCAAAAACATTGCAATATTAATAATAGCTAGATAATTTTAAGTCAGCATTTGATCAAATAAAACAAGAGAAACAGATACTTTCATCATTTTTATTAAATAAAATCAACGGTACATCTAATATTACAACACTCATAACACTAAACCATATTACATTAACATAAATGTATTTTTAACAACATGTAGGTACCTTCTTACAAGAATCTACAACCCTATTATTAAGCCAATGTTAAGACATTTGATTGCTAACACCATACCACCTACTTAATTGTCACTTTACCAGTGCAAAATTAATTTCTTGAATTTTAATTTAATTGAATTTTCTGATTTACGTTTAGGTCGCCATTTTGTAAATGTCGGCGTTAGCGGCTAACCCACTTTTACCACGCTCGTTTGCGATTTATATATAAGTATGTATATAATTCTACTTTAGTTATATGCGTTTGTACTTATTGTGCGTTAATTGACATATGTTAGATCTATGTCGTAGTAGCTTATTCAGATTGAAAGATTGGCGAATATGCTTAGTTCTGCAGCATATTCGGTTAAAAAAAAATTGACAGTTAACTGACATAGATGACATAGATGATCCATAGGGATATGTTCAAAAAAAAATAAAGTTTTTTAGGCCTTGAGGATTCGATTCACATACTATTAAGAACTCCGATTATGCGATGGAAAGATTCTCTAAAAGTGTGCTCGAATCTCGTCACCATAAGGAGGCACAACAGATCAACTATGATTATTGAAGTATAAATAACACGGAAAACGAACGAAATTAATTCAAAATTCAAAAATACTTTAGAGTATTGTACGTTCCATCGCAGCCATTTGATTTATACGTCAAAATTAGTTCTCTGGACGGTCGCGAGTGGCGCTTCAAATAGGAACAAAAAAATTGCTGTCAAACATATGAAACAGCCTGTCCAGTGGTATTTATACAGGTCAGTGATTTCTATGACAATTGTTTTTATATGGGGTACTACAACAAAGTATCCTCGTCCCGTAGTTCTCCGCTCAACACCAGAGTGTGCTCGCTGGTGGCGCCTAGCAGAGCCGTGCGCTCCGCCGATGACGTCACTGAATCACAGCTTAGAGATGCTGACAACAGACAGTACACGTTACCAACAATTGAAGCCATTACATTACATCACATTAGGAACTAAAGAATAGAACTACTACTAACTATATCGGAATATATAATTTGTGTTTAAAAAAAAAAATGTAAATACTTACTTATTTTGTTATTATTAATTATTTTTGAAATCTACAGAAATACTACCATTTACTAGTGGGCGGCTCCTTTGCACAGGATGCCGGATAGATTATAGGTACCACAACCACAGCCTATATCTGCCGTTAAGCAGTAATGTGTAATCATTATTGTGTTTCGGTGTGAAGGGTGTCGTAGCTAGTGAAATTACTGGGCAAACGAGACTTAACATCTTATGTGTCAAGGTGACGAGCGCAATTATTGCAGTGCCGCTTAGAAATTTTGGGTTTTTTAAGAATCCCCTGAGCGGCACTGCATTGTAATAGACAGACCTATCAATTACCATTAGTTGAACGTCCTGCTCGTCTCGTCCCGTATTTTCATAAAAAAAAATTTAAGCTTACTTTTTAATAAATATATTTTCACCAACATTATTTGACAAGTGACTAAAAAAATATTTTAGTTTTCATCAATGTAAGGTTAATATTTACACAAGATAACGGTCTCTCTTAGAAGGCAGATAAGGAAAGAAATGTAAATAGGAAGGAGCTAAGAACAAAAAGCAGAGTTGGCGAAACAAGACACGATATAAGAATAATATTAGCAGGTACCTACTTATCTATTAGGTAGGTAAATAGAGATGTTTAAGTAATAATAGAGTTGTAAGCAGAGACAGCAAGTAATTTTTAAGTAAAATTTCTTAAGGTGCGCTGAACACTTTATTTTTTATGTAATAAATGAGACTCAGCTGTCACGTTCGCCTGTGAGAGCGCGATCAGTCGGAGCAACAATAACTTGACTGATTCATATAAAATTATAACTATTTATGTTATAACTTTATGAAGATTGAACAGAAACATATATTATAAGTACTTGTATTTCGTAATAGTAATTCGCTTTTATAAAGTTTTCACTTCGAGTTTTGTCGTGTGGTCAAACAAACACAACGTTTTAATAAGTAAGTGACTCAACGAGCACATGATCTCAGACTTAATCCAATACAAAACGAGAAAGGCGTAGCGCAATGCGATATGATCGCGATCATTTCGCACTGCAGCCATTTCCCTGACGCGTAAGATGACTCATGTGCATGGAGTAGTACACACACTTCCAAGAAACCCAAGAGTACAAGTGCATTGCATTTTAATTCAAGCATAGATAATAAAATACAGAGATAAAGAGAGATAGAGAGAAATGTAGAGAAAGCAAGAGACAGAGGTGGGGAGAAGGATGTTAACATTGGGTAAGGTATGCGTAATGCGGGTACATACGAAAGTCAGTTTACCGTCGGGGCTAGCGCGCGGCGTGGCGGCACCAGACCGCAGCGGCCCGGGCGACTCCGTCATCGACGCTTGCAGGCTGTAGCTCTCTCTGGACATATTTACTCTTGGTTACCAATACTATATATTCCCCTGGCACATTCCCTATTTGGGGTCGGCCCTCCTGATACAAAATCGCCACTGTTTGCGATCTTGGGTTATTACTAGCGCTAGGCCTAGCATACGTCCTATCAATAATACTACGTACGCAAAATAATAAAAGCTTGTGAGATTGTTATTATACACATAAGAATTCATATTTATACATTTTTACTGTTTGCATTACGAATCTATCATGTGTTTTAAGAACTATATACGACCCGATTCTTGCGGCTCAATTCCACCTTAGGGCAACTTGGTACATACTCAAATACGGCGGCTATTTCTGCCGTGAAGCAGTAATGTGTAAGCATTACTGTGTTTCGATGTGAAGGGCGCCGTTGCTAGTGAAATTACAAATGAGACTTAACACCTTATGTTTCAAGGTGACGGGCGAAATTGTAATTCCGCTAAAATTTGTTGAGTTTTTCAAGAATCCTGAGCGGCACTGCATTGTAATGGACAGTAGTAGGCGTATCAATTACCATCAGCTGAACGTCTGCTCGTCTTGTCCCTTATTTTCATAAAAAAAAAAACGGAACGTCCTTCATACGTACTCGGGACTTCGCGGGAATGCTCCATCCTGCTTCCATTCCGCGGCGGTGTAAATTGAGCATTAGAAGTTGACTGTATGTACGTCCTACGAGCGCACGTACCTGTATCCCGAGGTGGACGAGGTCTGCGATATCTCGCTGTCGTACGAGGTGTCGGTGTACACGTGGTGGGGCGGAGGCTGCAGCGACCACGCCCGCCGCATGGCCGCGCCCTCGCCGGGGGAGGACCACTCCTCACATTCTACCCTCGTCTGCGCTTCACTCGGCTGAACCAAAAAGTTGCATTCATTTCAAATCAAAATTATATCTAGGGTAAAACATGACGCTGTACCATTTACGGCCATTTCAGAATAGTTAAGCTTGAATAACAAGCGGCAAGAAACTCATTGCCATAGTTGGACGTAATTTCTATAAAAATCTTCCAAAACATCATGTCGAAATTGAGTTTTTTTTTATGGAATAGGAGGACAAACCTGCTGTTTAGTGATCACCGCCACCTACAAACTCCCGCAACACCAGAGGAATCACAGGAGCGTTGCCGGCCTTTGAGGAAGGAGTACGCGCTTTTTTTGAAGGTACCTATGTCGTATCGTCCCGGAAACACCGCACAAGGAAACTCATTCCACAGCTTTGTAGTATGATGAAGAAAGCTCTTTGAAAACCGCACTGTGGAGGACCGCCACACATCCAGACGGTGAGGATGATATCGTAATTTGTGGCGTGTCGTGCGAAGGTGGAATTCGGCGGCAGGTTAAACAGCTCTTCGGAACACTCCCCGTGATAAATGCGGTAGAAGACACACACTGAAGCGACTTCTCTACGCAACGCCAAGTGATCCAGCCGTTCACAGAGCACTGGGTCCCCGACAATTCGAGCTGCTCTACGTTGCACGCGGTCAAATGGATCGAGCTGATACTAGGGTGCGCCAGACCAGAGATGACAGCAATACTCCATGTGTGGCCGGACCTGCGCTCTGTAGAGCGCTAGTATGTGGGCCGGCTTGAAGTATTGCCGTGCTCTATAAATGACGCCCAGTTTCTTTGAAACCAATTTGGCTTTGCCCTCCAGATGACCACGAAATTAAAAATAAGAACACAAAACTGGCCACGTGATTCATTTTAACGTACTGACAAAAAATGGCAGCTCTACTGTCACTCTTAAAATGACATCTTGACTTAGTAGCCTAACCCACATGTATGGAATACACTAATATTTATTAAACTTTAAACACGAATTCCTTAAAATGTGATGTTTTAGGCTTGCAACGTTTTACAGGAACTACGTCCAATTATAACTAGAGTAAACCATGATGCTTTACCATTTACCGCCACTTCAGAATAGTTGAGTTTGAACGACAAGTGGCAAGAAAAACGATGCCATAATTTTACAACAGGTTGGCGAAAAATCTGTTCGCAATTTATATGAAAACTTAAGAAATTTTCTTCAAGGTTTATTTACAGTACCAACATATGTGCCATTTTGTTCGATCACTATTTCCTAATTTGTTAGACAGTAATTTTGGTACTGTAAATTTAAAAAAAACAAGACACGTTGTTGTGGTAGTCCTCTTTTGATGTAAAACTGACACTGCCTAGAGAGAGAGAGTCTTATGAAGAGACCGAAACAGGTAGAAGTGGTGCAAGATCTAGGCTATAATGGCGGATGCATTAACACCTCCCAGTCGAACTCATTACCCTTATCTTGTAGGAAGTGACATGAACCCGTTGCTGTAGATAATTTAAGACTTCTGATCAAAAATACGCGACAATGCGTTTTAGCAGTCCTTTCTTGATGTTGACTGAACCTAATACAGACTGTCTAAAGAAGCCCAGTCGTGACATTTTCTTATTTTATTTATTCGGTTCACTAAACGGGATACACTCTGAATACTGTATAAAACAGAAAAATACGTTAACATGTAAGGGCGAGTGCCCGTGAAGTGAACACAGCATGCTTTTAAATGTGTTCTAGATTTTATACAAATCTAAAAACAATAACTTAAGCTATAGATGAACACAATTCAACCCCACAGTCCGCCAATAATCCGCTTTTTCTAGCAGAAGTCTTCTGTCGGACTGAATATCTATCCCTTCTGACATACTTCATTATACAGAGAACAAATGCGATATAAATAAGAATGTTGATCCTAATTTGTGCGTGTTGTGGGTAGACTGAACGTTTTACTATAAATAATACGGCTGCAATGCCGTGGGACAGCCAAGTTAATTTTACATAATAGAGTAAGTTAATTTTAACTACACCTATGCTTTAAATCCTCTATTAAAGATTCTAAAACAGTTAGCTTACTGCTAACATTAAAAGAGCCGGTTCTAGTAACCATTTCATCACCCAAACGAGTGTTGTAATGTTGTACTGAAATTCATTACAAAACTCGTTTAAATGATGTTATTATAATATGTTATAGGCAATCTTTTATAGAGGATTCATATTATGGGTGTAGATAATAGTTATTTATGCAACTGTTGTGTAATAAGGGGTATTAAAACACGAATGTGGGTTTATTACATGAGGCGAAGCCGGGTGTGATAATAGTATCACATGAGTGTTTTAATACCAACAGTGGCATACAAGATTTCATCTATACCCAGAATATGAATCCTCTAAAAGATTCTGAAACAGTTAGCTTACTGCTAACATTAAAACAGCCAGCACTAGTAGTAACCTAATATCATCCCTTACTGATTATATAAAAATAAACTAAGTATTAATGAAAGCATTATACATTTTAGTAGTAATTTACATTTTGTATAGTGCAATTATTAAAATTCACTTGAATATTATGTTATTTTGCAGTGTTTAAAATATCGAGCGGTGTGCTGTCAAAACTTGAATCGCTCATTTTTTCAAGAAAAATGGCGGGGTTTCGAATAACCTACTTTTTTTTACGGCGCGCCATGTTCTGGTAGTGTGGAACGCGCGTAAACGAAAATGTTCTTTTTTTGAAATTCATACAGATACCGCGCATCGAGCAATAAGAGTGTGGCTGTTTGTTGAAACTCTTTGTGCATGAAGGGATCGAAAAAAAAAATCAAGGAGTGTTGTTATGAAATTCAGTACAACATTACAACACTCGTTTGGATGATGTAATGGTTATTAGAACATTGGGTGTTCTAATGTTGGCGACTACTACAAGCTTACTGTTTCAGAATCTTTAATAGAGGATTTAAAGCATGGGAGGAGATTAAATAAATAACTATTACTTCATAATGAAATAAATTGTAATAAAATAATAATACTTCAGGTTTAGTATTCTTGCTGCGACGGAACTTGAAAGTCTTCTTGGAGGGTCCGTGGGAGCGCTGCAGGCGGGGCGGGTCCTCCCCCGCCTCGTCCCCCTCCTCCCCGCATGACTCAGTGGTCGAGAGCGGCGAGAGAGGTGTTTGTGATGTTTCCCCTGTGTCATACGTACGTATATTTCGGTTTTAATTCAGACTCGCTAACGATTACACATGTATGAAAAATTTACTATAAAGATACGATGTGAGGAACCTATCCTTCTATCTTCGAAAATTTTCCAAAATGAAAAAAAAATAAATAAATGAAAGATAACAAAGGAAATCGGTGTAAAATATTTAAAATAGGCAATTTAAAAAAAAATCTGTTGCCCTGCAAAATAAATAGTTTGACGAATCGTCCCCCACTAACTAATTTATAATTATACTATAAATAATAAAAGCTGCTGACTTTTTTGCCCTACTTTTGTAAAATTGTACGGCAACAAATTGAATGTTTTATGTGAGGGTGCCTACGCTATTACTCACGAAGATGCAAATTGATAATAATCATATTCAGAAAAAAAGAAAGATATTAGATTATTGATGAAATAGGAGGACGATCGAGCCTGCAGGTCACCTGATGGTAAGAGAGAACCCCAGAGGTTCATTCCACACTTTGATTATAGGTACGTAGAAGATATGATCGTGAAGTGACTTTTTCATAGGGTTGTACTAAACAGTGAACTGATCTAGAGTGCTACAATCAGACATCTTGTACGGTTGGGACAAGTGGGAGATTTTATTGAAGTTATACATCTTTAGGCGCGTCATGAAAACATGATGACAGTGAAATTTTAAGATGCGCGCGCATCACGTTACACAAAAGTAACAGGGTGAAGTTGGTTTCAAAAACGTTTCTGACGTTTGCGACATTCGTTATTTTTTTTTGGTTTCTTCTTCCATTATTAGGATATGCAAAGGTTTCAAGCCCGTCCAGCCGTATTCGTTATTTAATAATTAATTGTCAAAACCATTGTTGCAAGATTTTTACAATATTGTTCTTTCTACAAATGTAGAATAGCAGGAGGAATAAATAATTTTAAGGATTTTTGCTTTGTTAGGCCAAAAAAGTATAACTTCTTGCGTGCATACATAAGTACACACACACTTTTTTGTTTTTTTAACCTGACTATCGCAAACAATGTAAAATTGTCAATTTTTGCAAACTGTCTCATATGTATGTACGTCAATCTATTACTACATACATACCAGTATTCAATCTGAACTCCACAGAAGACCCGAATCTTAGTTTTTGTGCGTTTGTAAATGTCGATGATTGTCTTTGTTCGCCGCCTTCAGTATGAAATAGAAACATTACAATATTATTGATTTAATTCTCATCATAACTTAAGTTAGTTTAGTTATAATAACTATTATTATGGTATATAATATAATATGTCGACCCGTTAAACTAATTCTGACAATAATCACAACCATCATGTTCACGAAGCATCTTTACACAAACAATGAATTCAAGCCCTAAAGGTTGATGCATCCATTATACGATAACTAGCTGACCCGGCAAACGTTGTTTTGCCATATAAAGTATAATTCACGTGATAGTTTTATAAGTAATAAAATATTACCTATATTATAGCCTGTACATCATTTTGTTCTATTGTCAATAGTTTTTGCAGCGCACGCAAAAATAGGTTTTCGATTTTACACCTTGTGTTACAAAATAGCAATTTTATTACGGATCCCTAATTTTGAAAAAAAAAACATAGCCTTCCTCGATAAATGGACTACCCAACACTGAAAGAATCATTCAAATCGGACCAGTAGTACCAGAGATTAGCGCGTTCAAACAAACAAACAAACACTGCAGCTTTATAATATTAGTATAGATTTATATTTATAAAGTTTATTTTTTATTACTTTTTATGAAATAAGTTATATTATTTAAACACGATTCATATATTAGATGCAGCATCTTACAAACCAATTTGTTTTGCATATTACAGGCATTGTAAAAATCAAAAATACTATATTTGATTGAAAAGAGTTGCCGTTGAGTTTCTTGTATGTTTTTACGTTATTAAGTGTAATATATCTTTTGAAATTGGAGACAAGTATAGTATCAATAATTTCCATAATGAAATAAAAATTCTATTTGTTGCTTAGGCTTATAAGATACAAGAAACAGAATATTACTAAACGGAATATTATAAAAATGCTTGAAGTTACAAAGAACCTTACCCATGTGAGTGTGCATAATTCCGTGGTAATTTCCGTTGTCCGGAACACGGCCGTTATTGTTTGACTCGAAATGTTGATTATGCTGACTGGTCGTGGAACTGCTTGACAATGATTCTGTTACGAAAACAACGAGAAGGTGAATATTACAATTGCAGTACATTCAAGTGCAAAAGACAGTGGGAGGCTTCTTTGCACAGGATGCCGGCTTGATAATGGGTACCACAACGGCGCCTATTTCTGCTGTGAAGCAGTTATGTGTAAATATTACTGTGTTTCGGTCGGGAGGGCACCGTAGCTAGTGAAATTACTGGGAAAATGAGATTTAACAACTTATGTTTCAAGGTGACGAGCGCAATTGTAGCGCCGCTCAGATTTTTTGTGTTTTTCAAGAATCCTGAGCGGTACTGCATTGTAATGGGTATCAATTACCATCACCTAAAAGTTATACTCGGCTCGTCCCTTATTTTCATAAAAAAAAAACATAAAATTCCACAAGTGAACTTGTTTGAAAACTCTTTTCTAACGTAGTGTAAGCGGCCAGAAGGAAATTATAGAAAACAGTTGTCTACCTATTTATTATTTGTTCGGCTATGAATATTTTGATGAGAACCGACATTGTTAAGAATGTCTTGCCATTCTAAATTTCCTCGTTGTAAAGATTATCTGACTTGAAGAAAATAATATATTACGATTTTTTTTGTCAAAGGGAGTGCTAATTTAGTTGAAGCGTGTCGCAATGACGTACAGACCAAGACACTTGAAAGTGAATATATTAATCTTTACGTAACATATACCTGACACTTCACTTTCGAAAAAATATTGATATAAAAGAACAACAATTTATTCCTTTTTTTATTAATTGTTAATTTAGATCATAGATTCTCAACGTGGGCGATAACGCCCTCTTGTGGGCGTTTGAGACTTTCGGGGGGGCAGTAGAAGACCCAGAGAAAATTAGGGGGCATTGAGATGGCGCAGATGGGGCGTGGGTAGATTAAAAAATATAGTCTTAAAAGGCAAAAAAATACACGAAAATACTCTAGAAAAAAACATATTCTCAAAGTGGGTGGTGAGCAAGATAAGGTTGAGAAACTATGATTTAGATGAAACTTCACGAGCCAGAAAGCATTCACATTCACAATGAAACTAAAGTTAGTCGCTGGTTGATGTCAGCTCACCTCTCTGTGCGCACAGCGGCTGCGGATGGTCTGGCGTGCGAGGCAGGCCCCGCCCCACCAGCATGGAGATGAGAGACGGCCGGTGTTGTTGTTGCTTCTCAGCGATGGAGCGAGGAACCGCCTCCGACGCACGCTTACCGCCGCCCTGACCAATACTCTCCGCTATTTGTTCTGGAGTTTACCACAATGAACATTACAAACTGTTTATCTAATCTATCTATATATATACTAGTGGACCCAACAGACGTTGTCCTATACACACGTCTTAAATTTGAAAAATCGGTCCAGCCGTTAGGAGGAGTTCACTAACATACACATGAGCAGGAGAATTATATTATATGGACGGAATTGAGAATCTAAACCAATCTCAAATTCACTGGAACACACAAAAATATCATCAAAATCGATCCAGCCGTTTACGAGGTAGTTCAATTGTGAATCTAAAGTATCTTCGTCTATCCCCTTGAACTCACACAAAAAAATTCATCAAAATCGGTCCAGCCGCACACACGCACCCAAGAAATATAAAGATAATGGAAATGAGACTTTGAGGCTCAATCATACCTAGACCACTGACCGTATCGACATTAAACTACCACCATTCGATACAAAATTTATCCCAGATGGTTTATGGATACTTATTTTTTTATTGTATTTGTAATAAGATGAATAAAATCAAATTTATTTCCTTTTAAAATTCGCCCAGCGAAGCGGACGGGAACGGCTAGTATTTCAATAAAATTAATATAAGAACAGCAAAAAGAAACATCGATACCTCGCAAACGAAGATAAAATTGAACTTGATAACATATGAAGAATGAATGGGTACACTATTACAAGCTTTATTTGTAGTTTAGTAAATTTGGCTCTGGATTATGTCTATTTGAGTATCTAAGTTCTGAAAAAGCAAAGAGCATGTAAATACTACGTAGTAAGAGGCAGGGCTGCCTTAGTAAAAATTGAAATTCAGTTTGGTATTAAACGTGCAGTCAGATCCTACATAAGGTTTGAAATAGTAATTACAATATGGCAACGAAGTATAATCCGGCTAACTTCGAAAGCGAACAGTTGCTTAAAATGTAGTGGATTTCGGATATCTCCATTTTTTACAAATTATAGCTGTCGTCGGTCAATCTATCAATGACTGCATTTTTCATACAATCGAGTGAATCACTTTTTTCTTAGAGCTTCGTTAGGCTGTGAAGAAGTTTAAAAAATGTTGACATAATGACTGTTCACTAATACAGATGTACTATACACACTGTAACCATAGAGAAACTTAATGTCTCCTGGTGTGTACATGTGGTTTCTACAAAGTTAGCCTTCTTGTAGATATCATGCATTTACCAAAGACGATAAATAAACTATGACATTCGTAATAAGACTTTCCTGTATAAGTATAATATGTCGTGGAGGAACTGTGCAATATTTTTAATTATCTACATCCATGCTCTAAATCCTCTATTAAAGACTCTAAAACAGTTAGCTTATTGCCAACATTAAAACTCAAATCATTTGTATAATTATGGATTTCCGAAAAGTAACGTCTACTTTAATAAAACATTAAAACACCCAATGTCCTAATAACAATTACATCAACCAAACGAGTGTTGTAATGAGATTCAGTACAACATTACAACACTCCTCTGGATGATATTATGGTTATTAGGACTGGCTTTTTTCATGTAATGATAAAGGAATCTGTAATTTTGTACTGAATTTCATTACAACACTCGTTTGGATGATGTAATGGTTATTAGGACATTGGGTGTTTTAATGATAGCAATAAGCTAACTGTTTTAGAATCTTTAATAGAGGATTTAAACCATGGGTGTAGATAAATAACTATTACACATAGGCTTGAAATTACAATGGTTGATAAAATACCGAATTTATAATGATCGTGTGTCTCCCTCATGGTCCGCAACTCTCTCGCCAGCTCCGCCAGCAGCGCGCCGCGAGCCCTTGCCGCCGGCAGCTTCAGTCCGCGGACTCGCTCGCGGACCACGAACTGCATGTGACGCTCGTGGTCTCCGATCGGCGGCTGAGACAGCTGTGCACATTAATAAATAAATAAATATTGCCCAATATAACTTATACAGATTTCTATTATTTAAAGCTAAGAACCTAAATGCCGATTTTCACGTCTCTAACTTCAAAAACATAGGACTTTCATGCAACCTTCCCTCCCTTTAACCCCCTTAGGGGAGGAGTTTCTCCAATACGTTTCTTAGCTGACACCTACGTCCTAGAAATAACCTACCTTCCAAATTCCAAGTTTGAGTTTGTAGGCTTTGTAGTTTCTGAGATTTCGTGATGAGTCAATTACCGGTGGAAATCTCTTTTATATAATTATATTATATATATATAGACATATTTTTAATTAGTTGAATTATTATCAGTTTTGTTTATTTGTCTATTATAGACATAGGCCTCCTCCAATTGCCTCCACAGACTCCTGTTTTCAGTTGTTCTAGTCCATGTGCTCCCGGCAACTGCTTTAATCTCGTCCACCCATCTACTTAATGGTCTACCTCGGTTTCATTTTCTGTCTCTCGGACGAGTTCATTATAGTTTTACACCATTTCTCTCGTCCTCTTGTAGTATAACCCGTCCACTTCCATTTCCTTTCCAAGTTTCCTTATTATAACAGAAACATCCTTTGATTGTGTTTGTTTTTTTATTGCTGATGTTCTTATTTTGTATGATAAATATTATCTTTATTTTTGTACAATAGCAAAATATTTATTTCCTTTACGAAGTATGTAACCAAGACACCAGATGGAGGCTTCTTTGCACAGGATGTCGGCTAGATTATGGTTCTATATATAACAGCGCCTATTTCTGCCGTAAAGCAGTCTGTAGGGAAAATGAGACTTGGGCAATGGAGACGAGCGCAGTTATAGTGCCGCTCAGAATTTATGTGTATTTCAAGAATCCTGAGCGGCACTGAATTGTAATGGGCAGGACGTATAAATTACCATCAGCTGAACGTCCGGCTCGTCTCGTCCCTTATTTCCATAAACAAAATATATTAAGCATTTTAGCGCATGTATTAGGAGACTCTGCTCTTCCATAGCATATTTCAAGAGATAGTTAATACGTAGTTGTGTTCAATTAAGTAGATACTTATTTTATAATACATACATCAATAAAGTGGGCATCGGAATGCCGTTTTGCGACTTTGAATGTTAGAGGAGGAATGAATGAGAAACTGGATGAAATTTACGAGTTAATGAATGAAAGAAAATTAGATGTGCTGTGTGTGAATGAGACAAAACGTAAAGGGAAAGAGATACTGACGCGCGGCCCGTTCACAGAAATATGGTCGGGAGTTCCAGATGAAGAACATGGCAGTAAAGGCGTCGGTATACTTCTTTCAGAGCGAATGTCAGAATGCATGCGAGAGTATGAGTGCGTAAGTCCCCGCCTTATCTGGGTCCGATTGAAAGTAGGTCTGACACCTCTATTTTTGGTAGGTGTATACGCTCCGGACTCTTCTCATAGTAAGGCGGTAAGAGAAGAATTTTGGGAGCAAACGAGAGAGGTTTTGTTATTGCGTAAGTTGAATGAACGTATTGTCATGCTTGGAGATTTCAATGCAAGGGTTGGAGTGAAGCGTGATGGGTATGAAAATGTGCTTGGGACGTTTGGGGATAAGAGTGTGAATGACAACGGCGTATACTTGTTAGATATATGTGTGGAGATGGGTCTGTCTGTGATGAATACGTGGTTTCAGCATAAGATGATACATATGTGCACGTGGCAAAAGAAGGAAGGCAATGTTGTGTTAAGGAGTATAATAGATCTTGTGATAGTCGATGAAAGAATAAAAATGAAAGTAGTGGATACTAGAGCCTATCGTGGACCAGATGTCGGCACAGATCACTATTTGGTAATTAGTAGAATAAGTGGTTTGTTTAAGCGCTGGCGGCACAGATCAAAAGGGTCAACTACTGAATTAGAACGTATAAAAGTGGAAAGATTGAAAGATCAGCAAGTAAAAGAGATGTATAAAAAGCAATTGAGTGAACGGCTAGAAAAAAGCTGGAGTGATGTTAATGAGGAAAGTGTGAATGATAGTCGGTATTTAAAACCAACATTATTAAATGTGCTGATGATGTATGCGGTGTGAGTAAAAGAAGGCGCAAGAAATGCCAAAATGCCGACTGGTGGGATGATGAAACTAGAAGAATGGTTGAGGAAAAGAAAAAAGCATGGCTGGATGTCTTGGCAATAGAAGCAACAAATAGAGCGAGTGGCGGTATGAATGAAGATAATGTTAAAGAAATCAAGGACAAATATAGATGCGTGAAAGCAAAAGTTAAAGAATGTATAGAGAAGAAAAGGAATGAGAAAAAGGTGAAATATAAGGAACAATTCGGCGCAAGTTTCCGAGATAATATAAAACTGTTTTGGAAACTCGTGAAAGAAGCGCGGGGAACAAATATAAATTAATCTATGAAACTGATTAGGAATGAACAAGGTGAGGTCATACATGAAGAAAGTATGATACTAGAGTGCTGGAAGAATTATTTTGAGAGCTTATACGGGAAAGATGTAAGTGAAAAAGAGCAAGAAGAGATAATAGATATGTTTGTGAACCCGAGTGATGAAATAGGTTTGGATGAAATTATGAAAGCGTTAAGAGGTATGAGGTCGGGAAAGTCTGCTGGGTATGATCGAGTGACGACTGAAATGTTGAAGGCTGGCGATGGACTAATAGTGAGCCTGCTGCATCGCCTTTTTAATTTATGTTGGAAACAGGGCCAAGTTCCAGACGATTGGACGAAGGCAGTGATTGTCCCAATTTATAAAGGCAAAGGCTCGCAGCAGGAATGTCAAAATTATCGCGGGATCAGCCTTCTTAGTGTTGTTGGAAAAGTGTATGCCAGAATATTGATTGAAAGAGTAATGAATGTGACTAATGACAAGGTATGGGATGTGCAAGCGGGATTTCGGAAGGGAATGGGATGTACGGATCAAGTCTTTTCCTTACGCTGCATCACTGAAAAATGTCTGGAAAAAAACCAGAAAGTATATTGCGCGTTCATAGACTTGGAAAAGGCATATGATAGGGTGAATAGAAAGGAATTATGGAAGGTCTTATC
Organism: Leptidea juvernica; assembly: GCA_949711755.1. Classification (NCBI taxonomy): domain Eukaryota; kingdom Metazoa; phylum Arthropoda; class Insecta; order Lepidoptera; family Pieridae; genus Leptidea; species Leptidea juvernica. Next base: position 9,165,982 of record CATIXQ010000027.1, read on the forward strand.
TATGTATGGGGTGGACAATTTTCTGATAAGGGCTCTGAAATCTCTGTACAGGGATTCTCAAGCCTGTGTTCGTGTTAATGGTGCCTATACGGGCTGGTTTGATATCTCCAAAGGTGTCAGACAGGGTTGTGTAGCGTCGCCTTGGTTGTTCAACCTATTCATGGATAGATGCATGAATGATGTGAGAGAAATGCAATGTGGAATCAATATGGAAGGGTTGTGTGTTAAGTGCCTCTTGTACGCCGATGATCAAGTCATTTTTTCATCATCGGTAAATGAGTTGCAACAAATGATTGACTGTTTGAACGGGAGCTTTAAAGAGAGAGGTTTGAAAGTAAATGCAAGAAAGACGAAAGTGATGGTATTTGAGAAGGATGAAAGGTTGACTGAGTGTACTATCACGATTGAAGATGAAAGGGTAGAACAAGTTACAGAACTCGTATATTTGGGTAGCATGTTTACAAGAGACGGAAGATATGAAGGTGATATTGAAAGGAGAGTGACTGCGGGAAATTGTGTGAATGGAGCGCTGCATGCCTTTATAAACGGTAAGACTGTGCCAATAGAAGCGCAAATGGCTGTACATAATGGAGTGCTTGTCGCCACGTTAATGTATGGAAGTGAGAGTTGGGTATGGCAGAAGAAGCATAAAAGCAGAATTAACGCAGTTGAGATGCGATCACTGCGTAGTATGTGTGGGGTAAGACTGACTGATAGCATTCCGAATGCGGTAATACGAGCGCGCTGTGGTTTGAAAGAGGATGTTGTGACAAGGACTGAAAAAGGAATGCTTAAATGGTTTGGACACGTGGAGCGAATGAGTGAAGAAAGAATGACGCATAAAATATATAAGGCAAGTGTGTGTGGGCAAGCCGGTCGCGGGAGACCTCGTAGAACATTCGTCGATCTAATTGGGGACGTTTTGAGAAAAGGAGAGGTCCGAAGCACCCGCAACCGGCGAGCATGTATGAAAAGAGTAATGAATGTAGAGGAAGCGCGTGAGGTTTTGTAAGGATAGAAGCAAATGGCATTCTATTGTCTCTGCCTACCCCGACGGGAACAAGGCGTGAGTATGTGTGTGTGTGTGTGTGTACATCAATAAAATAATGTTAAAATTTGTGTTTTCTTTGCGATTTGTTTATGAAGTGGTAAGTGTTGTGTGTATCGGAAATTATGATAGTGGAGTTATGTAGGGGGGCAGTGAGTGTTGAGATTTATGGGTGACGATTAAATTCACAATCAAATGGGTAGCTGATATGACTGACCCACTACACAATTCCACAATGAATCAACGGTGAAGAGACCCACCTTGTGCGATATAAACGGCTGGAGAAGCACATAAAGCGGTGTGCGATAAGTGACGACGTGTTCTAGGAAGTCCCACAGATGGTGCGCGGCCTCGTTCCGACGGCCCAGGTCCCGCATGGCGCGCGCTATGCGGCCCCATTCCGAGCACAGCTCACTCGTGAAGCATGCGCATAGGACTTTCAAGGCTGCAAAATAACATTTAACATCAAATTCAAATATTTTTATTCAAAATCACTTATTGAACGTATAACTACCACTCATTCAAAAAAGACTGCCTCAGACCTGAGAAGAACGAGCGCAAGAAACTCAGCGGGCTTTTTTTTATATAAATATGGATTACAATGTGATATCGTACAATAAACATTTATAATTAAAGAGGGTATCCTCTTCATTCACAGACTGTGGTGTCATCAAGAAAATTATTTATTTGTTAAGGAAACAAACGGATACATCACTATAGTAAAAAATAAAGTTATATATAATATTGAAATTACAATATTGCATATATCCTAGAATAGTTTCACTGAGAACACAAAAGAATACAATTTTACAGATATGACAACAGAATGTTAAGATAAGTATACGATAGAATATTTAGGCGAATACACAATATCATATAAACCAAGACAACGATAGACATACTAGTGAATATAATAATGAATAAAGATACAAGGTTTAAGGTATATATTATATTATAGAAATTGTTGTTTTAACTTATTCTTAAATGACGCAGTAGAACGGTGCGAAAATAGATCCTCAATAATGTGAGAATCCAAAGAAGAACACATTCTGTAAAGAAGCGCGCAAAACTTAATACTGCTTCTAGCAGTCGGTAGGTTGAAAGTTCTGTGCGTGCGTAAAGACCTGGCAGGATCATTGAATGGCAAAAGCTCGAGAAGTTTGGGACAAGTTAGTTCAGACACACATATTTATCTTAAGGTGACACAATCTATCAAGTGACGTCTTTGGCTCAGTAAGAGTAAATTGTATATTTTTAAACTGATCCATTTAGAAGTAATAGCAGGAGTTAAGATGAGTAGCTGCAGAGCTATCACGTAACAGGACCGCTATTAAGTTTCGGTTGACGGAGCGTACATTTTCCTATTACGAAAGCGTTTCGAATCCGAAGATCGATACAAAGTTCGCGATTAGACATTTTGTCTTTGGTTAGAGCCCGCGCAGACACAACGCGTTCAGGCGTTCAGCGTTCAACCCGCGGTCGTCCGGTCGAGTTCTATAATAGTTCTAACACACACTGGAGGCAGTCAAGAACGCTGCGTTCCATTTTCCGGAGACTACTTGTATGCGAAACATGTATTTCGATAGTTCATCTTCAGATGACGAAGCATTGCTCTTGTGGAGTTTGGAAGAGTCCAAAAAGAAAAGAAGATACTGGGTGCATCCAATTAATACCGAGCGAGGTGAAAAAGGAGAGATGAGTGTTCTTTTACCTGAACTGCTTCAAGATGAAGAAGGTTGTTTTATTTATTTTCGAATGTCAATAAATAGTTTTTATTAATTGCATGATTATATCAAAAATGAAATAGAAAAACAAGATACCAACTGGAGAAAGGCTATATCTACAAAGGAAAGGCTTGCAGTATTATTAAGGTAATTTTTATTTAGTCATAGTGAAAATAAAATGTTACATAGAATCATTAAGTGTGTATGTTATTGTTTCATAATACTTAGTTACATTTTGTGTGGCCGAATCCTCTTGAGCCATATTGGTTATCTCAGGAGTGTTCGGTAGAAAAATTACTCGAGGAACAGCTGATGAATTTGTGCCAGCTGAATGTGGTTTTGCAGATTCAGTACCGATCGATACCGACTGGGTATTGGATTCTGAAAATCACTATAAAAGTCCATTCTCTCTGGGACTGATGGGTTCTCCCTGGATTGCTGAAGAGTGGTAGAACTGCCACATGTACCTCCGTCGTTTTGTAGTTCGTACCGAGCAAACAACGTAGCTATGTCTAATTTCATCATACTCTGCATTCTATTAGGGAGTTTCTTGAATGATTGAGCGTAGCTTAAGAAGAAATAATCGATTTCGTCGAATTTGGACTTTTATTCGTTTTTCATACGTAGGTATTCTAGTACTTTATTAGTAGAATCTGCATTATTAAAAGTTGCCTTCCTCTTTCTTATTTCAGACCTTCGATTTTCTGGGATTTAATCATGCGACTCAACAAGAGAAATATTTGAGTTTTCTTGTGTAATTGAAATGAGGTTTTCTTGTGTGCTTGAATTGTAGTTATCTTGTGTGCTGAAATTTGTACTTTCCTGTGTGCTGGAATTCAAGTGTTCTTGTGTGCTACCCGGTTGTGATTGAGAATGATATTAGTGTTGATATTAGTCTCTGTTGATCTATTTTTATTGAAATCATCTAAAAATCGCATCAATTCGGCCCAGGGCCAATTTTTATATTTTTTATAAGCTTGACCTGAGGAAACAGCAATGCTTATGTTTTGTGTAATTGTCCTTCAGCACTTTCCATTTAGAAGAACAGTAATTACCTGTAAAAAAATATTTTTTTCAAATACCTTGAGACAGGAGATAGCTATAAAACAATTGGTCATTCATACAAAATGAACTTCACAACTGTAGGTGAAATTGTCAAGGAAGTAAGTCAAGCGATTTGGAAAGTTTTACAACCCATATACATGCTTTTTCCTACAGAAACAACATGGAAACAGTCTGAGATTGGATTCAATGAGAGATGGAAATTTCCAAATTGCATTTTCAGTATAGATGGGAAGCATGTTTATATAAAATGTCCATCAAATACTGGAACATTACATTTTTGCTATAAACAGAAATTTTCCATAGTGTTGCTTGCTATAGTAGACCCAAATTATAAATTTATTTTTATCGATGTTGTTAGTTATGGAAAAGAAAGTAATAGTTCAATTTTCCAAAGGTCTACTTTCTATGATAAGCTTGTCAACAATCAGCTGAACATTCCCGGACCAAAGCCATTACCAGGTAGTCAACCAATACCTCACGTTTTCATTGGTGATGGCGGCTTCAAATTAGAAATTTTTTTGATGAGACCTTTCCCTATTGATGTTGCTATTCACAATGAAAGAAAATAGAACTATAATAAAAGATTGAGTAGTGCAAGACGCATAGTAGAAAGTACCTTTGGTATTTTAGCTCAAAAATGGAGGTCATTTCTAAAAACATTTGAAATTGATGTAGACACTGTGGTACATGTCGTTTAAGCTGCATGCTGTTTGCACAATTATCTAAAGGAAAAAAGAGATCTTCATGTTACTGAAGAAGATCACAGTCGAAATGTTCAAGCCTTGAGATCATTTCAGCCAACTAACACCAGGAGTTGTTTAGCAGCGTATGCAATTAGGGAAGAGTTTATTTCGTATTTTAATGAATAGTTATATTAATACTGTATATTTTAAACAAATAATTGTAGTAAAAGTAAAAATAATGTATTATTTTTCACTTACCATCCTCTGTACCCATTTCTGTTACTATATCAAGCCATGCTGCTTTTATTTTATGACGATTTTTATAATCTGGATCTCTAAGGTCATATAAAAGTCGCCTTTCCCTTACTAATTCAATTAATTTTTCTGTTGAGGAAGCCATCTTGCAAGTTGCAAGCGAAGCGTTCCACGAGTTCTTTGTATTTCTGATAATAGAACGCAAGAACGCGGGCGTTCACACTGACCGGCGCGGTCTGACTGCCGTTGTGTCTGCACCACGCTATAGTAGTCCACTACTTACAAAGAACGCAGAACGCGGAACGTGGAACGCGGAACACCTAAACGCCTTGTGTCTGCGCGGGCTCTTAACCTTATTCCCAAATTCACTTGACATTTACTTTTTTGTTGTTTGACTAAGGTTCCGAAACGAAACCCATCCGCACTATTCAGATCCGAAGTACTTCGGTAATAGGATTTAATTCGAAGTTCATCGTTCTTTCGTTTCGGACCGAAACTTAGGCTTTCGATTTTTGTAATTGACCTCCAGCACCTTCCACCATTGGGTTCTGGTATAAAGAGTGCGGGTACCGGTGTCATTCCAGGTGTTTTTTACGCCTTAGGTCAAATTCAAATTCAAAAACACTTTATTCATGTAGGTCACGGAAATGACACTTATGAATGTCAAAAAAAAAAAAAAGTATTTTTTCTTATTGAATTTACCGCTACTTCGTAAAGGGTTGAGCTAATGAGAAGTAGTAGCAAGAAACTCATTGCCACTCTTTTAAGTCAACATTTGACTTTCTCGTGCGTTACGTTTCAAATGAAATATTATCACAGTTATGATATCAGATGGCTTCAAAATCACTCACGGCTAACGGTCGCGAATTGACAGATTTAAATTTTTATATCCCATAAGCTTACCCAGAAAAGCAATCCTGTAGAGTTGGTTGGATAGCCTAGTTGTATTCCTGGTGTCTCTACTGCCCGTGAAAGTAAGCGAATTGGCCCTGGCCTCAGCTGCGTTTAGTTTTGCGTTCACCGCGGCTACCTGACCGGGCGGCGCCGGGGGGCAGAGCGCATTTAACACCACCGATACTATGTAGCTTACATCTGACTGGCGGAGAGGCGGCACGTCTGAATTAACACAAAAAGATTAAATTACAAATTTCTTTTTAATATGAGAAGAGACAAAATAGTTCGATAGTTAAAATACATTGACAAAGTCATAACCTGCATGAATAATTTTCAGGACGGCTTTTAAATGAACATTTTAACCAAGTAGTCAAACTTTTTATCTTAATTCATATTGAAACCTATAGTTTGATTCATTCATTTCATAACAGCGTAATATTCTTAAGTGTATGTTTTTTTTTATGGAATAGGAGGACAAACGAGCGTACGGGTCACCTGGTGTTAAGTGATCACCGCCGCCCACACTCTCCTGCAACACCAGAGGAATCACAGGAGCGTTGCCGGCCTTTAAGGAAGGTGTACGCGCTTTTTTTGAAGGTACCCATGTCATATCGTATGTTTGCATACTGGATTAAATTTTGATCAAAATCGATAAATGGTTTTGGTTGGTTTATTGATAAATTGTTCTTTTAGTAAAAAAAATTAGTTAAAAGTTGAAGCACAAGTGCTTTTTCTTTTAATATCGTGTTTTGCCTCCACGTGCCCTTATTACAGATTCTTACGGGCTCTGCATATATCTGCTTAGGTCTTGCGGAATATTGTTCCATTCTTGTGAAATCGTTGTTTTTCGAGCTGCGACTGTTGTAGGCACAAGATATCTTGCATGTACGGTTTTTTTTAAACTAAAACATGCTTAATAGGGTTAAGGTCCGGGCTGCCTGCTGCCCAATCTATGGAACGTATCCCAAGCTCTTCGCAATATTGTCGACCTTGTACAGCGGCGTGGGGCTTTATCTTGCATTAGAATAATATTTTCGTCTATTTATCCCATAGTACCACGTTAGATTCTAAAACCTCTGTTAACGTTAACGTCGTGTTAAACAAAAAAAAAATAAAGAATGGCACCTTTTCTCCCACTCCCAACTCTTAGGCATAGCGGCGTGAACAAGTTCATTAGCATGTTTTCCGTTTTCTCAGCATTTTGAAATATAGCGCTTCCACCGCACATTTGTTCCAATGAATAACTATCCTGCAATCCAATAAAAATATTATTCATTCAAGTAGTAATTCATTGATCTATATACTAGGGGAATAAAAGTGTGAAGTTGTGTAAATCATATATTATTTTCTTATTACAAATTATTTTCAACATATGCCTGGTAGTAAGGCTGTTTATTGAAGTGATAACTTCTTTAGCGGCGTTGAGCACTTTTCTTGGGATGGCTATAAAATTTTAAACTCGCGTCAGGACACGTGGCCTGATCGAAAATTCGTAAGATAGTTGTTGAAATTATGAAAGATTCATTCTTCTAATTAATTATACCCGTGGACACCAATAGTGATACAGTGTCAGTGATACCGTGCTCATCACCACCTGCGCCCCCCAGGCCCTTTCTTCCTGTCAAGCCGCGCACTACGAGCACAAGTCCGCAGTATAAGACGGGACGTTATCGCGAACCCACCACACTCACCCTGATGAAGGGCCTGCGAATGGTGCGAAACTAGTCCGACCGACACCGATAAAACGTAAGTAAAGCCGTATTAATAAATAAATTAATAGTTCGTCTATTTCAACTTAATCACCATACGGTCATTGGACCAGTGGTTGAACCATTGTGATTGCGAAGCCGAAACACTGCGAGGTCGAGGAATCGAATCTCAGCCGTGAAATATTTTTAGAGCCGTTTATGATACACAGAAAATGCCACGCTATACAAATAAATTGGTGGCATTTTCTTGGTTGTGTGTTGTTGGATTGTCACAAATTGGTTTTGTCTTTTTAAGGAATTTCAATAATGAAACATTTTTTTCAAAATAAATCTTTTAGTATTTTAAGAGCGTTTTATCTTTATACATATAATTCTTCTGTACGTGTATTGACAGTGAACTCATCCTAAACGGCTGGACCGTTTTGAATGAAATTTTCTGTGTGTTCAAGTGGACTCAAGGCTGGTTTAGATTCTCAATACAGTCGACATGTAATTCTCCTACGTATGTTAGTGATCTCCTCCTAAAATCTGGACCGATTTTTCTCATTTACGGGACCGCTAGTATAAATATAAAAGTAAATGTCGTAAACAACATCAGACACAATACTCACGCCTGTGTTGACGATCTGCAGCGCTATGAGTCGCACCACAGTGCTGCAGAAGTGCGGCGGCGGCGGCTGAGACATCAAAGCGGCCGTCGCCGACGACAGGTTTTCGCCGGAGTTACTGTCGGACACTATCAGTGACTGAAATACAGAACAACAGTTAAATAAAACATGATCAAATATTGAAGCTTACTGTACAAACGAGACTAGAATTTACTGGGAAGATAAACTTAATAATAATATTGAGTGATAACATTTACTGGAAAGAATATTGTAAAGCTTTATTGAGTTTTCTTGGTACAGCAACCGTAGACGAGTTGATATCGATACGACCTATGTTTAGGCAGCTCCCAAAAATACGTTATTGGCTCTAAGTCGGACGATGATGTACCTTTATGAGTCTAGCCGGTTGGCGATATTGAATTTTTATAATTTTCCATTTAACTCTTATTTATTTTACGTATTAAGCTTGTCAAAATTTGTTTTATTTCTATCTGACTTAATAAGTCTAATTTAATTGTAAAAGTAAAACAAATATACACGAGAGATGAGAATTAGGACTCCTAAGTTAGGAGAGCCAACATTAAAACACCCAATGTCCTAATAACCATTACATCATACAAACGAGTGTTGTAATGAAATTCAGTACAACATTACAACACTCGTTTGGATAATGTAATGGTTACTAGGACTGACTTTTTTAATGTTAGCAGTAAGGTAACTGTTTCAGAATCTTTTATAGAGGATTCATATTATGGGTGTAGATAAAGTCTTGTATGCAACTGTTGATAATAATTAATGATGTGATTCTATTCCCACTAAACCCACATTCGTGTTTTAATACCCCTTATTACACATCAGTTGCATTAATACATATAATTACAATAGCCATATTCAATTCATATCTGTTGGTTGTGGTGATGTAATTAACTATTGATTCTGTTACCTGAACGGTATTGAGAAGAGTTTTAATTTGCTGCCAATGCATGATGTACGGACAGCGGATCATCGTCTCATAAACACCCTTCAACAAAATAGCTGCCGAATCCCAGTCAGTATTCCTCTGGAAATAATATATTATATGCATTACACGTTGCAACTGTGATTATAAGTAAATAAAACATAGGTACTATTGCACTGGAGCCATTGCATGTTGACTAAGAGAAATTGGATTCGATTTGAATTTTTGACAGAAACGATGAATAGACATAGGTTTCTATAAATTCCAAATTTTCCAATATAAATATTATTTGGCCAAGTTTCTACACGAATCGTGGTTTTGATAGCGACCAATTGGATTGTAAATTAGCCTTTGACATGCGGATCGCATTTTGAATTTAATGTATTTATCTGCCATCTTCTTCTCTTCTTCTGTATTTACATAGCCCAAATGATTGCGAAACTGAAGTGGCAGTGGGCAGGGCACATAGGTCGACGAATAGATGGCCGTTGAGGCAGTTAAAATCCTCGAATGGCGACCACGTACCGGAACATGCAGTCCCCACAAGATGGCCGACGGCAGCGCAGGTCCGATCGTCGTGGAAATCTTTGGGGAAGGCTCTTGTCCAGCAGTGGACGTCATCCGGCTGATGATGATGATGATAGTGATATCTTGAGATTCAAGTTACATTTGGGTAAGCCAATTAAAACACAAAAACCCAACTAACCCTTATACTTGGCTTTTTCGCGATCTTCAGGAAGACCTTATCGAGCCGCCGCAGTATCATGATGAGCGGCGGCCTCAACGCATCGTCGGCCCAGTCTGCAGCCGGCAGCACCTGCGTCATGTACCGTTGCAAACCGCGGCACCCCATTGACTCCGGATCGTACGGTGATACTTTCAATAGTGAGTGGGCTATCTCTGCTAATCGCTGTAAGTTTAGAAGAAATTCTATATCCAATATACCTAAGATATCCTTGTAAAAATGTTATTGATTTGTAGTGATCAGTAAACTACTGAGAAAAAATTCTTTTCATATTATAAATCAAATCAAAATCAATTTATTCATGTAGATCAAGGAAATAAAAATTGTGAATTTGAAGGTGTCGGCCATTTTGTTGGGCGTGACAGTCGACCTGCCTTAGAAGCTAATGGGACTTATTTCCTGATAACCCACATGTTTATAAGTCATTAGAAAACCTGTTCGTATAATCGTGTGTAGCTACAGTTTAATTGTAGCTTGTTGTGGTAATAAACCAACCTCACGCCATAATTGTACTAATATTGTTCTTGTAAATGGGACCTGATCAATTTATTAGTCTCGTGATAGTCAAAGTGATCTTCGATCTTAATTTAATAATTAGTGTTAATCAATCACAACTATATGTTCAATTGTAATAATATTTTAATGTTTGACGCGAAGAGGTGATGTTAAATGGTATTCTAGAACATGGCATGGAGTGGCCTATGAAAAATCTTCCAGGTTCAATCCTACTTGCTGGAAGTATGCAGCCTTTTGAACCAGACTACGAGTCACGCCACGGAGTTGTGAGGTACTGTTACAGGACTTCCTGATTCCAGTCATGTCCAGAATCATTGACTCCTACAGCTACTATCGAACTTTTTATATTGAACTCACCGCATGAGATTTGGAGTCGAGCAGTTCCACAGGTTTGCCCTCACTACCGCCGCTCACTTTGGATCCGTTGAGTTCCAGCAGTCGAGTGGTAGCTCGCCCGATGAAGTCTCCCACCAGTGACAGCAACACGTCGCGCGGCCGGCGATACTCCGCGCGTACCAACTGGAGTTTAACGAATCTATTGTCCAGACGCTACTCGAATGAGCCTTTTTTTTAGATGATAATAAGGGATGAGACGAGCAGGACGTTAAGCTGATGGTAGTTGATACACCCTGCTCATTACAATGCAGTGCCGCTCAGGATTCTTGAAATACCAAAAAATTCTTAGCGGCACTACAACATAAGTCTCATTTGCCCAGTAATTTCACTAATTACGGCGCTCTTTAGACCGAAACACAGTAATGCTTACACATTACTGCTTTACAGCAGAAATAGGCGCCGTTGTGGTACCCATAATCTAGCCGGCATCCCGTGCAAAGGAGCCTCCCACTTTGGTAGAACCACTGTTATAATAGTAACAATGAGGTCCACTTATATAGTAATTCTTGGTATTCATCATTTTAGTTAGCACTAGAGACATCGAATGATCATTTACTCTATTCTGCCGATCGCGGGATTATTAAGATTTTTTCTGGGTATCCCGTTTAACAGTAGCACTTTAATTCCATTAAGGAGAAGAACTATATTGATTTTGCACTTAGATAAAAGCTGAAGATAAATAAGGTGCAGGTAGTTCCTTTGCCTTATTTCTCCCAGTTTTTTCTTCAATCTCTACAAATTTAAATTTACCAGTGGTAGACTCCTTTGCACCGGATGCCGGCTAGATTATGGGTACCACAACGGCACTTATTTCTGCCGTGAAGCAGTAATGTGTAAGCATTACTGTGTTTCGGTGTGAAGGGCGCGTAGCTAGTGAAATTAATGGACAAATGAGACTTGACATCTTATGTCTAATGGTGACGGGCGTAGTTGTGGTGCCGCTGCATTGTAATGGGCAGAGCAAGTCAAATATCATCAACTGAACGGCCTGCTCGTCTCCATATTTCCATGAAAAAAAAATACAAATTAAGCTCTTGTTTGCTTCACTGACCTCGCTATCCTCAGCACCGGAGTAATCAGGCATGGGCGGCATCCGCGAGTGTTCACTGACGTATCTGGAGTGGGACTCGTCCTCTAGCAGATCCAGGGTCATGAAAGGCGTGGTGCGTGGACATCCCCGCTGCGAGGATCCTTTGTGTTCGGGTGAAGTTCGGTAAGGACCGTTGTAGGATCTGTCGGAACAGTTCAATTTCATATTCAAAATAGGATTTAAAATCATTTATTGAACGTCACAAACTAAAACCCATTCGGAATAGTATGCCTCAGACCTAATGAGCGCAAGAAATACAGCTGGCTTTCTTTTCATAAAATATCGGTACGATGTAATATCGTATAATAACATTATTATTAAATAGCCCGAGGGCGGTCGCTTATTGCTCATTTCCCGTCTAAGTATATAAGATTGATATGTAGCGGAAGTAATTTAATAGAACGAATATTTTTTCATTAAATATGGGACAATATTATTAACAAGTTCCCACACAAGACCCGCTTGTCAGATAGAGGAAAGGACACAGTCAGAAATGAAAACAATAGAGTCCCTCTTTTTAACCGACTTAAAAAAAGGAGGAGGTTCTCAATTCGTCGGTATGTTTTTTATGTTTGTTACCCCAGAACTTTCGACCGGGTGAACCGATTTTGATATTTCTTTTTTAACCGACTTCATTAAGATAATCATTTATGTTATAGTACCCTTTACCTCACAAACGTTCTTTAGTAATTCTTTTAAATTTTGTAAACACATTTGTTTTGTACATTTTCTGGGATCATGTTGTAAATGCGTAAACTTCGCCCAATAAGACTTATTAGTACTCGACTTAACCGAGTAGTAGGCATAACAAGTCTTCTTGTTCCTCGCGTTAACATTAACATTATCACAGATTCTAGCAAACTCCTCAAAGTGCTTATATGAACATATAGAATATTATCAAGAATATATTCAGATGCAACAGTCAGAATGTTTATTTCTTTAATACTTTCTCTTAGTGATTCTTTAGGACCTAGGTTTTAAATAGCGCAATAGTCATCGACAAATAATTTGATGCTAATTATGAAAAAGAACATTTTATTTATCGTACATTTCTTCTTGGTCAGCATGCATTAATGCGCGCCAGTCGAAATTATAATAAATTTAAGAACTAGACAGATTGGGATCTTTGTGTAAATTGTGTAAATGTGAAGCTAATATAAATACTGAATTAAGTGTGTAAATAAAACAAAGACCAATCTTATAATCGATCGAACGATTCCTTCTTCTTCTTTGTAGATTTGTTTAAAGAAATATATGGACGTAGTTATGCAGAAAGGACTCAAACCACACTTTGGTCAAAATAAGTTAAGTATGTATGTAAAAAATGAGTTAGGTATGCCATCATACATCCATCCTGACGGTCGAATCTGTCATGTAGTGAAAACCCTATTTTTAAAATGTATAGGTACTGAAACAGTTTTTTTATTGGATATTTATATGGATAAGATTAAAGCTGAAACTTCAAATCTGCCTTCAAAGTGCCTCTGTGTGGTTTGAGTCCTTTCTGCTTAACTACGTCCAAATATACTGTAGTGTCATCAGAATATATCTATCAAAATATTATGTATACTAGGAAAAAATATGTTAAAAAGTGTGACAGTCATAAACATAAAATTGCTATACCTAGTTTTAGAACCACTAAGGCAAATTAGTTATTATTGGGAAATTCTGTTAGATTCTATAATAAGCTCCCCACGACCATAACAGAATTGCCTGACAAAACATTCAAGACATATTTAAAAACTGTTTTAATGGGAAAAGCTTACTATAATATTAAGGAATATATTGAGGATGAAGAAGTTTAGAGTACGGTACCATGCATATCGCGAATCTCTGCCACCCTGTAGCATCCACTGACGTATTTTTAATTACTTACTTAATTTACTTTTTGACGCTTTTGCGCACTTGTGAACATTTTATGACTATTTACAGGTGCTTTTTGTAAGTTTAAGTAAATTTTTTTTTTTCATTTTCTTCTTTTCTTTGGGTTCACGTCTTTGTTAGTATATTATACTGATATTTAGACTTTGGTGTATACTTACTTAGACAAGCCTTCACAATTGTTGACGAGAGTTTTGATGGCGATTGCCAACTGTTGAATTATTTCTTTCTCGGTCTTTCCTTCCCTGTTGTAAGTGGGCAGTTGGATCTGCTTCACGTAACATGGCAATATCGCTTCCAAGATTATCTATAAATATATCCGTTTTAATCAAATTCAAATAGTTTATATCTCAAAATAGAATAACTGCATCACCTTTTGAAGTCAAGAAAATATACAAATAATAGAATAATACAGTCCTACTGCTTATAAATTAAAATAGTTTGCAGACCTTAAAATTATTTACATTGCTTTAAACCCATGCACTTTTATCTGTTATATAATCTTTAATTGTATAATAAGCTGTTTTATAAGTTTCTGTTTAACAAATATTTTAAACTTTTTTAATTGTCGTTTGCAAATTTCTTCAAGGATTTTACTATAAAAACGGACACATTGCCCCCTGAATGATTTGTCTATTTTCGTTAGCCTTGTGTGAATAAATAAATAAATAAATAAAATAAAATCATTTTATTGCAGGTCAGGGACCCATAGAAAACATGTTTACATATAAGTAGGTAGTCAAAATATTTTAAAATTATAAAAAGAATATATATGAAGATAATTAATTAATTAATATAAAATTAAAGTCACTTCAAAATAAATAAAAATAAATAGTCATTTTACGTTAGGGATCTGGTGTACCCTTAGCCAGTGTTTGTAAAACACATTGTCAATGGATGCCTCAGCGACAACCTTAATCATCTTATTATTAGAATAACGGACGGTTTCCCAGAAACCCGCTATTCTATTCCGTATAACAGCGTAGTAGTCCGGGACTCCAGCGTCGGCGAACATGCCCGACGCGCTACAATACCTCAGCATTTTTAATAAAATGCGAAGGGCATCATTATATTGAACCCTGAGGATGTTAAAGGATCTTTTGGTGTAGTTGATCCATAATTGTGAAGTATAAAAACTCATACAGTACGCATTAAACAACGTAACTTTAACACCCTCAGTGCACCGAGAAAATCGGCGAGCGATCATGTTGCACCTTATTGCCAGTGACCTTCGCTCTCGCTCTATGTCAAGGTCGTCGCTGAGGGATCCCGTCAACATGTGTCCGAGATACCTGAACTGTTGCACAACCCGAACTGGTGTCCCATCTAATAAAACTGGTGGTATCCTCTCCGGACCTTTACCAGCTCTAAAGATCAACATTTCTGATTTGCGTACATTGTATTTTAATCCATGTCTTAAGGCGTAACTTTCGCAAATCGATACTAATTTACGAAGACCGTTTATTGAGGGGCTAAGTAGCACCATGTCATCAGCGTAGCTTAAGTTGTTAAAACAAACTCCGTCAATATGACAACCGATGCCAGTACCACTCAGCTCCCCAATAAGGTCATTAACGTAAAGATTAAACAGGTCTGGAGAGGTTAGCCCCCCC
>CATIXQ010000027.1:9193842-9290667 GCA_949711755.1 Leptidea juvernica
ATACGACCAGTTGACTGAGAAACAAAAATAAGTGGTAAGTATTCATTATATGAAAATATGAAAGAGCTGTTATTTTATGTATTTGCTGATACAAAAAGGAC
The DNA here is from genome assembly GCA_949711755.1 of Leptidea juvernica. NCBI lineage: Eukaryota > Metazoa > Arthropoda > Insecta > Lepidoptera > Pieridae > Leptidea > Leptidea juvernica. Next base: position 9,193,944 of record CATIXQ010000027.1, read on the forward strand.
ATTTTAATCTTATTAATAAGGACGCATTCATATTTAGTATGAGACTAACACGGCCCGTGTACGATGATCTTCTTAGCAGCGGGCACGTTCGCAGTCAGCAGTATGGACGCGTCGCACTGCTCCTTACGTAGGATCTGCTTCAAGTCCTTGAACATTATCCCATGCACGCTGTGAACCACCTGCAATAACAATCAATTGCCACTCCAGTTACACTTGTCAGCTTGATCTGTTTACAAGCGCTACCAACGTCATGAACTGTCATAAGATATTTGTCATTTTTGACATTATTTTACGTTTTAAGTTCACCATTTATGATTGACTAGATTAGACATCCCAATTAATTATAACATTTATTTAACTACTTACTGCGTTAGTACTGTTTTATATAATTATAACTATAATTTTAGAAATAACTATAATAGCATACTATATTCTGATATTTGGATAATTTGATTCGTGTAAGTTAGTTGGCACTACAGTAGTGCCAACTAACCGTTGGTAGCATCATCACTGTGACGGTCGTGCCCAATAAAAGCCAGAGCGCTCAGTTCGAGAGAACACTACACATTGTGAATTGTAAGGGGTAACGCTGCCCCAATTGTATTAAATATTATAATAGTTATTAGTGAAAAGTGTAAAATAGAGATATTTCAATTTTAAGTGCGTTTAAATTACCAACCCCTTCTACACACACTTGTGATATTCTTGTATATTGTCAAAAATCAAAAAAAAAAAAATCAAAAATTTATTTATTTAGCATTTTAGTAAATAGTATTTGTAGGACTTCCCTTTTAAGTTCGCAGAACCTGTGTTAGGGAAGACCGCTCTTTCCAACGGATAAGAATGCTTACACATTTAACAAAAACATGAATTATAGTTAAATAAACCAATCTTAGGCATAAAATAAACAAACTAAAAATTGTTTCAATATTGAAGGTAGATTAATATTTGCGTGGCTCACACTAAACTTGTAAATAATATACCTACATAAAAACACTTGTCATCGTCTCAAGAATGTGCGACCACTGTAACTATGAACTAAGGTAATTTGTAGTTTTACGAATATTTATAAAATAGTAAAATGTTCAAAGTACGATATTTAGATAACAATCAAATAACAGCAAGCGAAATTTAATTATCTATTCATATGATATACTATACTATAATTACAACAAAAATTAATATAATATATATATATATATATATATATTTTAGAACACATATTTACACTATTTTACTCATATTATAATTAATTTAGCAAGTTTTCAGTTTCTAAATAATTAAGAGTTTTCAGCCATTTTGTAACGCTAGTTTTACATTCCCTATATGTCTTTGTGTATATATTTAAGATTTTATTAGCGGTATTGTATAATTTAGTAGCCTGTGCATCAAATTGTTTAGACGCAAATTTAGTTTTAGTTAATTTACATTTAATTACTGTATTATTTTTACGTTTATTTAAAATCAAAGGATCTATAGATTTACTTTTGTGTATTTTTAGTATGCATTGCAATATATATAAAAATTGTGTAGAAGGGGTTGATAATTTAAACACACTTAATATTGAAATATCTGTATTTTACACTTTCCACTAATAACTATTATATTTAATACCATTTGGGAAGCGTTACCCCTTAAAATTCACTATATGCAATGTCCACTCGAACTGAGCGCTCCTGCTTATATAGGGCACGACCGTCACAGTGATGATGCTACCAACTGTTGGTTGGCACTACTGTAGTGTCAACTAACTTACACGAATCAAGTTAACCAAAGATCAATATGGTATTATAGTTATTTCTAAAATTAGTTATAATTATATAAAACAGTACAAACATAGTAAGTTGTTAAATAAATGTTATAATTAATTTGAATTTCTAATATATATATGTGTCTTAAGTGACAGACGCAGTGGTATACAAATAGGGTCGTATTGTGAAACGCTAAACTATATACGGTTATAAATGAAAATTCATAATATTTAAAACAATTAAATGAGGAACTTGAATTTATTTTTAAGACTTATTTTCAATAATATATTAATAAAAAAACATTATTTCATCAATACACATTGAAATTTTTACTAAATCAATTCAATTTCACATACAAGATATACACAGGACTAATGTTGCACAATGCGGCAGCTGTATAGCTACAGATATACTGCTATAAGCAATACGGTGACGCGAACTCATGAGATTTCACGCATCCAAAAAACTGCATATATATTTTTTTTTATTAATTATTTATGCGTGCGCCAGTCTTGAGCATGTCAGTGACGCGAACCCATAAGTTTGTCCCCTACCAAAAAGTACCGAACGTGGCTATTGAAGTTCTCACATAAAAAAATAAAATAAACAACGTTTATTTAGAAAAAAAAAAATTCTCACCATCCAAAGTATAGATAAGGCAGCTCCAATGAGCCTCTGGCCGTCTTCATGAGGCGTGCGGACATAAAACATGACATAACCTATGATATAGTTGTATAGTGCAAACGCAGCCTGTTGCGGCAGTCGCGGTATAAATCGTATCAGATGACGCAACAACTTGAACATTTCATCTTGATGGTCGCGTGTTAGCCGTTCGAGTACATGACGCAGGAATAATGCAGAATCTTCTACGAGGCAACCCCAAATCACCTGTAAATAAAAGAAGTACATTAAGAAATGTAAATAGTAGATTTTACAACGAGTGCACAAAACGAACCATTTTTAATAAAATAAAATATAATGGTTTTGTGGACGAGTTATAAACTCTGCTTTTCATTTCGATTGCGAGGAAATAAAACAGTAGTATAACATGGACATTTTTAACAATTTAAGCAAATTTGAAGAAATTAATAAACGCACGTAAAAACAAGACCTGTTTCCCGCCGCTTTTTTTTTAAACTTACGACGTTGATATTAGGCTTGGGCTCCAGACCTATACAGACTACTATTAAATTAATTTGGTAATATATATTTTTTTATTAATTAAATAACCTACCGTATTTCAATTTAAATGTTAATATCTTTTATGTCTTAAAAAACCCATGATGCAAATAAATTAAAGTAAATATTATAAAATAACAAATTCTATCTCTGAACTTTTTATTGTGTTTGGCTGTATGGCTCATTTTCTTTGCCTTAATATAGATACATTTATGAGTAGATACGTTAATGCACTTGTGCATAAAAATCGATTTTGTGCAGCCTATATCGTGCACAAATAAGCAACTTCAGAGCATGAGAAGTGAATGTATATTTGAGTCCGCCTTTATTTTAACGATTGTCAGAAAGACCTTATATGTTAAGAGCTTCATTGATGTAGAAAATTCGAGACATCCACCACCATGTTCGTTTATTAACTTTATAGTTAACATATTATTGTGAAATTATGTAATGTGTAATTTTATTGAGCGCGGACTTGTGTAGTATATTTTGGATGCTTTGAAAAAATTCCTAGGTGAGGAATATAAATAGGAACAAGTAATATCAACGATTAATTACACAAATAAATTTTGAAATAAAATTTTATAAACGATGCGGGAATAAACCCGCGACCTTTCACGTTCGAGTGACCTATCGTTGATAAAATCTTGTATGCTATGTTCAACTGTCAGGTTGTGGCTTCATGAAGCTATAATCGGTTGGCACAGTTGGAAGTGCACTCGCACGGAACGCGAGAGATCGCGGGTTCGAGTCCCGCATCGTTCATAAAATTTTGTTTTCAAATTTTATTTGTGTGATTAATCCCAGAAGTGAGGGTTATCACTTTAAAAAAACATAACAAATTGTTTTCAACGATTAATTCTTAGTTAAAAGTTGAATCAAGTGATACAAATCAATATACTATGAAGATACAAACGATTTAAGTTTTCTTTAGTGTTAATTCCGCCAATATAATTTTTAAGTGTTTTGCCTCTACACGAGGCATCCTCAGGACGTGTTGTCTCGCCAAAATCAGATTTTGGAAACGAAACGATTTGGACGAAACAAGTGTGGAATTGTTTAAAAACAAATATTGGCGGAATTAACACTAAAGAAAACTTAAATCATTTGTATAATTATGGATTTCCGCAAACTAACGCCTACTTCAATAAATTTACAGTACGAAGAATATTTTACCCAATTAACAGTAGACCATAATATACCTGATAAGCAACCTCGTAGACAGAACAACCATCTCTGGACACGGCGGCATCATCTAGCAACGATATGATCTCGGCGACGGCAGAACACAGCACGGAGGGGAACAGCGCTGATGCTACCTGTGTGTGGTGCGAGCTACGGACACCTTCCGCGGCTTCTTCATCCGGTGGTGCTAATCAAATATAACATCTATAAGTAAAAGTAGGTGCGAGAAGTATACAGCAAAATCTCAGATCAGATCAGATCGGCGGTAAGTTCATCCCTAAAACGAGCATCTAAAGCTTCTAATAGGTTCCAAAAAATTTTTAGTGGGCAGGGATGACATGAGCGGAGACGAATGTTACTAGAGATCGTAAGACTTTTGGCCCTGGACACAGTTGCTCACTTAATTTGAATCTAAGGCTATTGAGTATTGGCATGGACGACATATCTCTTGTTAGTATACTTCTTCCCCATTTTCGCATCACTATATCAATCATCATCACGTTAAAATTCGCGATTAAAAGGTGAACCGTGTTCACATTTGTGATTCTATATTAAGACGTAATGCAATCGTATCGATTTTGAAGAGATTGAAAATTGTGGCTGAAAAGTTGTTTACGTATGGTAAAAACGTCCGAAAAAGGTCGTGGTCAAACTCGGTCAGGCTTCAGATTGTGGCAAAACCCGGGTTGACTCGCCAGTAAGGTTATGTTGTGTGTATTGGAAGGACATCGTTTTATAAGGTTTTACTACCGGCCAGAGCCATTTAATTACTAATATCCGGACGACAGAGCCTTGCTTGGATTTTTAAGAATGTACGAATGGACATCTGGATTCGAACCGGGGCCTTCTGCTTAAGTAATTTATGTTATAGTAACCTTTACCACACAAACGTTTTAAGAGTTTTGTTTTGAACTTTTTTCTGGTATATTGTTTTAAATGCATATACTTCGCCCCACAAAAGACGAGTTACGCCTTAGCCGAGTAGTAGGCATTATAAATTGAAATGAAAGATTCTAGCAAATTCACTTATTAAAAACATTGCTAATGAAAACTTTTTGAATTTCAATTTTAGAACTCTTTGGTAACCTAATGTAGTATATTGCATTCATTTGTAATTTGTTTTTGTGAATTGGCGGCAAATCTAAAACTCTTGTTACACGTGAAAAAGAACCTAACGCGAGAAAATTTTCGGTCAATGATTTATTATGACTTTCGTTGTGGGCTTACTCAACAACAAAGTTATGATAGGGTGCGATTAGCATTTCTTAATGAAGCCCCATCTCAAGCCACTATTTACAATTGGTCTAACGAGTTTAAGTGTGACGGTAGCAATCTTAATGATGATCCGCGTGAGCGACGTCCTTTAACAGCGACTACTGAAGATAACATCAGTGCTGTGCGACGCATGATAGAGGAAGATAAGAGAGTGACCTATCAGCAGATACGGGCAAGCCTAGGCATTGGTATGAGTCAAGTTCAAAAAATATTACACGAACATTTAGGCGTCAGGAAGCTTTGTACCAGATGGATTCCCCATACTTTAATGACGCGACGACCAGAAACACCTTCGCATGGACTCGTGTCGCCAAATGTTAGATAAGTTCAACGGTGGTGACTCAAATGCTGTATTTGACATCGTCACAGGTGATGAAAGCTGGATATTTTGCTACGAACCCGAAAGCAAAAGACAATCAGCTCAGTGGGTGTTTCCTTTCGAGGATCGGCCAACTAAGGTAACGAAAGGAAGAAGTCAAGGAAAAAGGATGATTGCCTTATTCTTTGGTCAGAAAGGTCATTTCGCGACAGTTGTGCTAGAAGATGGAAGGACAGTTACTGCAGACTGGTATGTCAATCGCTGTTTGCCTGTTGTCTTGGAAAAAATTCGACAGCAGCGCCCTCGAAGCAGGGTCCTCCTTCACCACGACAATGCTTCAGCGCACCCCGCAAAACTGACTGTTTAATATTTGACTATGGCAGGTGTCGAGATAATGAGTCATCCGCCATACAGTCCTGACCTGGAACCCTGCGACTTTTAATTATTCCCAAGAACTAAAGATAAAATTCGAGGTATTCGCTTTACGAGCCCTGAAGATTCGGTGAAAGCGTACAAAAATGCCATAGAAGAGACCCCTAAGAATGGGCCCACTGCTTTTCTCAGTAGTTCCATCGAATGCGACGATGTGTAGAGAGGAACGGGCATTACTTCGAAAAACAATAAAAGTATTGGCAACTTTCTACATTAAGCCATTTTTCATTTTCTAAACATTTTCAGTGTTAAATAGGTATTTCGGATTGAACGTTGCGGTTTTCACAACACTATCTAACAAGCACATCTAATCTGCCTAAATCGACTTCAAAAGGAAATGAATATTACGTAAATTTAACATCAATACATACGTTCAACATGATCGTCGGCAACGTGATCGAGCGCCGGTTCCCTGGAGGCTTGTCGTGTGATGGGTATCGTGGTGATGAGGAAGCTCTCCCTCTCCGCTTTTTTCTTATCGTCGCGTTGCTGTAACGCCTTCTTTATTGCCTCCGTTTGTTGTTTCTTTCTTGTCTTTGTGGCAGTAACTAGCGAGCGCTGAAATTAATTAAGGATTGTGTGGTTTTATGAAACCACGGTAAAAGTGAAACGTTTTTTCACAATATAGATATTTAACTAAAAATTTTGGAATAATATTCCATTAAGGGTATAAAAATCGCTTTATCAATCTTAATTTTATACTTGGAAAATTGGAATGATAATGAGAAATAATAAAAGTAGACTAAGTCTCCAACGAATATTTTTATTGAACTCTGTGTCTTAGCCCTAATTAATAGTCTATAAGTAATACACTTCACGGTCAGCTGCTGCGAGCTATAGGCGCCGCGCGACCGTCACGCGACATGCAACACACAGACGGAAAGTTTGAGACGATGTAATAAAAGTTTCACTTTAAAAATGATTTTATAAGGTTATTTTAAAATAATTAATCCAAAAGGAGGTATATTTTTGAGGAATTACAAATGAATATGTAACATAAAGTTCTCCGTCCCGTTAAATATGCATGGCAACATTGCGCGTTGTAATATTTATCACGATAGACAAAAGCAAAATACAACATGTACGCTGTCGCTCTATCCTTTATGGCTACGAATTCTCAATTACTAGCTGACCCGGCAAACATTGTTTTTCCATATAAATTATCTCTCCGGCCTACCTCCGCTGTATCCCTGCATTTTAAATCTATAATATCTTCGAAAATATTCAGTTAAATTACACGCTTTAATGGGCCATATTATATATGGGCTATATCTACACTGGCCTTCAAAAGTAAGTATCACACTTTTAAAATTGGGATAACGTTTTAAGTTCACAAGATATACTTTCGAAATAAAAAGGGCTCCAAAGAGAATTTAATTTTGTACATAAAAACTTTATAGTCGGTAACCTTCTTTTAAGAATTGGCTGAAAAAAAAACTTCAAAAACAAAACCATTCATTTTTCAAAGTGGACGTTTCCGAATTACAATTTTACCATTCACATTTTTCTTTGTTTTAAATTTTTTTCAAGATCGATGGGTCTTGTTTTAAAAATTTATGCTAAAAAGCACATAACATTTATTTATCATGCCTCTTTCAGTTGAAGAATGTGCTAGGATCATGGCTTTTCTGGAACTAGGCATCAGTATGCGTCGCACTGCAAGAATGGTGGGTGTGACGGTACGAACGGTCCAGAAGGTAAAGCGAAGGTACGAAGAGACTGGACACCATCTGAGGAGACCTTGTAATGGCAGACCCAGGTGTACCAGTGTCCGAGAAGATCGTTATATTATTTCCACTGTGTTAAGAAATCGCCACCAAAATGCAGTTGAAGTCCAGCAACAGCTACTTCAGACCCGCAGGGACTACATTAGTAACAGTACAGTGAGAAGAAGACTTGCTGAAGCAAATTTGAAACCCCGAAGACCAGCGAGTGGCCCAAAACTCAAGAGACAGCATCGAGTAGCGAGACTGCGATACGCCCGTGAACACATGCAGTGGGATGAAGAAGAATGGTCAAGAATTTGTTTGCAGATGAGTCTCGATTCTCCCTTTACACTTCTGATGGAAGGCGAAGTGTTTACAGGCGACCTGGTGAGTGATACCTTCAAGCCTGCATCTCAGAAAGAGTCCAATACGGTGGAGGCAGTGTACATGGATGGGCTGGCATATCTTCAGAAGGTCGCACAGAGCTAGTAGCCATAGAAAATGGCACCCTCACTGGGCAAAGATATGCTCAAGAGATTCTCAATGAGTATGCAGGGCCGTATTTAGCAAATATGGGTGATGGATCGATGCTGATGCATGATAATGCCCGGCCACACACGGCTCATATCGTACAAGAGTATATTCAAGAGGTCGGTATCAGCGTGATGGCTTGGCCATCAAGAAGTCCTGATCTCAACCCGATTGAACACGCCTGGGATGAGCTTGGGAGGCTAGTCAGAAATCCCAGACCACCACCTACTACCCTCAGGGCACTAAAGCAGGCCCTGGTAGAAGAATGGGAGAATATTCCCCAACATCGGCTCCAAAACCTAGTGTTCAGTATGCCAAACCGGCTCGAAGCTGTAATCAGGGCTCGAGGATGCAATACCAGTTATTAAAAATTAAATAACATGTAATACATTTTAGTTGAATTTTTTTACACTAAACTAAAAATGTCTATTTTCATTGTTTTATCTTTTTTAAGTTAAAAATGTTACTAATGTATAATTTTAGTTTCTAAGAATTAAAGCCTATAAAATTTGCAACAAAACGTTTTTAATCTTAAATCTCTACCTTCTATAGTTAAGAAAAAAAATTAATTTGAAAAGTGTGATACTTACTTTTGCAGGCCAGTGCCAGTATAAAATAAATTAAATGAATAATTTATTTTATAATTGGATGATGATGTATTGCTTAAAATCGCATCGTAAATAAACCATTATTTCTCGTAAAAGTAAAGGGTAATAAAGGTTATTGTGGGTTATCCCAAAGAGGTGACTATATACCAGCTCGGACTTTTTTGTCCGTCGGATTGCGTTCGTTAAAAAATAAGAAAAAAAAAGGAAAACAAGCAAAAGGGGACAGTACTAAGTACAGGAGATAATTTGTATTAAGGACTTAATGATAAATTTTCGCTGCACCATGTCGTAAATCTGTAATTTATCCGAACGCGTCCGCAACGCTTGACGCCTCTGGGGTGAATGAAGTGTGGCCGCACAGCCTAGCGAAACTCTCTAAGAAAAAAGCGATTCATTCGAATGTATGAAACATGCAGTCATTGACTGTCATCATGATCATCTGTCAGATGACGGCTATAGTCTTGTAAAAAAAGGAGATAGCCGAAATCCATTACGTTTTAAGCAACTGTTCGCTTTCAAACTTAGCCAGATTATACTTCGTCGCCAATCGTCACTTCACGTTTCAAGTGCTTGCATAGTGCTAAAGTATCCATACTGTTTTTGGATATAAATCGCGATAACGCGAATATTAGAGTAATTGTGCGTCCGTAATCCTGAGTGGCACTACATATGCACTGCAGTAGGCGGGGCGTATCGCGTACCATCGGGTGAACGTGTTAATACTCACATGTCGCTCCTGATTCAAAGTCATCTCCATGTCCTTATCTTTAACTTGAGGACTCCATGGTGGATCCACTACAGCCAAGGACTCAATGCCGATCTTTGGCGACGGTAGAGTAAATTCTATACCCGGCGGGGGCACCTTGAAGGTCATTGAAGCACCTTCTTCCATGCGAGGCCAGACTTGATATCGTAGTTTCCAAATTACTTGAAATCTAAGTATTGCGTTTATCCTGAAAAAATAAAGTTACAGCTTTACCATCAATGAAACTATTGTGACGTCACAAATCAAGTGTATTTTTTGGATTTCGGTCGCTATTAAGGATCCACTATCCGTACGTCGATCTTTCTCTATATTAGCGGCTGCATTTTATATATTTTCTCAATGTTACTTGTTTTGCGTCCAACAATGAGTGGGTCGATTGCTTATACCTTCTCTGCTTGCTAAGTGACAATTGTATTCCCTGTATCTCAGGCATACTTTACCATCTGAACGCTCCATAAAATATTCTGCTCCGCAACTGGCGAGGTACTTACACAATATTATTGTGAAGAAAGTCGCTAATAAACCTACAAAGGAAATTTACGAAATATGACCCATTGCTGATACAAAAGAATGAAAAGAAATAAGGGATTGCTTGTAACTAATTCTAGTAGGCTTCATAAGATACATACGTACGTATACACTTCAATAATAAAGTCCCAGCCTATGTTCAGGCATTATCTATAAATAAATTTAAATGTTTTATAAAAAATGGCTCCGTCGTAAATCCTATTACTCCACTGCTGATTATCTAAATGATCGGACAGCCTGGGACTAGATTGTGATTATTTTATAGCGATAGAAATGTCTGTACAATATTGTATATTTTTATTGAAAAGAGTACAAAAAAAGAATGCTGGGAAAGTTTCTTGCGCCGCTTCTTCTCTCTCGGAGCGCCATTTGTATCCGAAGCGGTAGTAGTATCTAGTAGTTATAAGAAATGACATCAAAAAGAATTCTAAAGGAATCAATTTTGAGAAAATAAATGCCTTTTATGCCTTTTTTTACAATATCCACCCCCATAGCAATATTATATAAGAGACGGAATATATTTTTTCCCTTTATTAGGATAAGGTAAATGAGATGATCCACAGGAGGCAAGCACTATCTGTACTAGTAAGTAGCTCATAGGTTGAAATAAAAAGGCATTTATTTTCTCAAAATTGATTCCTTTACAGATTATTTTTCATGTCAATTCTAATACTAATACCGCTTCGGAAAGAAATGGCGCTGTGAGAGAGAAGAAATATCTAAACATAATAATTAAGTTATTCACATAATGCAGCTTTTTCGTAACGTGACATTTTCAGCCAGTTCACTCTAATGTAAACTAAACAAAAGAATTACGTTGCAAAAAAGTTTACTGGAAGGACTGTTTTACCTGATTGTCGGATCAGGGTGTTTCAAGTCCTGGTGCATGATCTGCGAGGCGGCGTTTGGCGCCTTCACCGCAGCCAGAATGAAGGCGGCTGCAGCACACGCGCTCAGCTCTCGGTCAGGTTCCAGCAACAGTTGCCAGGCCACAGGAGCGCTCTCCGCGAACACGTCCTCGCTCATGATCGTCGCGCCCTTCACCAGAAGCGCCAAAGGGGTGTGGTACGCGTCTCGAACCTAAATCACATTATTTTTATGAAAATAACTGACGAGCATTTCACCTTCGCACGACACGCCACAAGTTAGGATATCATCCCCACCATCTGGATGTGTGGCGGTCCTCCACAGTGCGGTTTTCAAGGAGCTTTCTTCCTCGTACTACGAAGCTGTGGAATGAGCTTCCTTGTGCGGTGTTTCCGGGACGATACGACATGGGTACCTTCAAGAAAAGCGCGTACACCTTCCTTAAAGGCCGGCAACGCTCCTGTGATTCCTCTGGTGTTGCAAGAGAGTGTGGGCGACGGTGATCACTTAACACCAGGTGACCCGTACGCTCGTGTCCTCCTATTCCATAAAAAAAGAAAACTGATGATACGCCCTGCCCATCACAATGCAGTTCCGCTCAGGATTTTTGAAAAACCCAAAAACTCTGAGCGGCATTACAATTATTGAGCTCGTCACCTTGAGACATAAGGTGTTCAGTTTCATTTGCCCAGTAATTTCACTGGCTACGGCGCCCTTCAGAACGAAACACAGTAATTCTTACACATTACTGCTTCACGGCAGAAATAGGCGCTGTTGTGGTACCCATAATCTAGCCGGCATCCGGCCTCCCACAATCACATTTATAAACTAGTCAGTCGAGGCCTTCCACTATCATATTTATAATTTAGTCAGGCGAACAAACTATTTTAATAGCTGGCAGAATTATAATATACTAGCTGACTCGGCAAACGTTGTTTTGCCATATAAAGTATAATTCACGCGATAGTTTTATAAGTAATAAAATATTGCCTATATTATAGCCTGTACATCATTTTGTTCTATTGTCAATAGTTTTTGCAGCGCACGCAAAAATAGGTTTTCGATTTTACACCTTGTGTTACAAAATAGCAATTTTATTACGCATCCTTAATTATGAAACATAGCCTATAGCCTTCCTCGATAAATGGACTACCCAACACTGAAAGAATCATTCAAATCGGACCAGTAGTACCAGAGATTAGCGCGTTCAAACAAACAAACAAACAAACAAACACTGCAGCTTTATAATATTAGTATAGATTTACTTAAAGGAATCAGGGTTCGCAAATAAAATACACGGTAGAATTTCCCAAAAATTAACGCTGTTTTGCTTAGCAGATTTTTATCAGCACAATGATTACATAACCTACCTTTTAAGCGACGTAGTAGTATCATGAATGATAATATCATTATACCATACCACTTATAAGTAGATTTCAATTTCTCCTTAAGAATCTTAAAATATTAAAATTTATTTCGCAATCCATGTTTAATAAGTTACATACCTACACAGTATTATTGTCTCCCTTTTTTTAAAGCATCGGTTGGATCGCAAGCGTCACTGCTTGCTCGTGAGTCCTTGCTTGATAAGCCGTTATGGCTTGGTAATATTACAATAAACGATATAAACCAAGATGACGAATTGAAACATGGCCGTCGTGCAAAAAAAAAAAATCTACAAAGGCATTCAAAAAGTACGAAAGCTTTCGCGTGATGCTTTTGACATAGACGCATTCGCGGATTCTTCTCATGCCTTGTAAAGTTATATGATATTGGAAACCAAATCAAATTTCATATCTTACAATGGAATATGGAACGAATAAAATCATCTCAAATATGCAGAATTTGGAACGTTAAAATAAAAACAATTATAATAAATACAAGTAGAAACTATCTCACCTGCCCTTTCAGATATTTCAATATGGCGGGCGGTTCAGCGGGCGGATACGCAATGATTGCGGGCTTGTTGACGGGTACGGCGTCTGTGTTCGGGACGGTATGTTCGACTCCGGCCGCGCGGTAAGCTATACCCACGCTCTCTAATACTGAACGATCAATTCTGTTGACAGACAATAACGATAATAAGTTATATTATGTATATTGTCGTGTTGTTAATTGTGAACTACAAGACACTACATAAAGCAACAAACGTGTTTTTCATTTCATCATACTCGGAAAGTAATGTTGTCTTGATCTGATTACTGGGTGAAAAATGCTGCTTCCCTCCATAGAGAGGGAAAAACTCTAACAATTTACTTTTCACCTAAGGGCCAGAATGAATTTCAAAAATAGAACTGCTTTCAGCTGTGAAGAGTTTTATGTAAAAAAAACTAATAAAAAAAAAGCTGCGGCCATGTGACTTTCTAAACAGCCAGTGTGAACTTAGCGAAAACTTCTTTGAGCGGAATAAGCCGCAACGCGGAGAGTTCCATATTTAAAATTTAAAAAGTCGTCATAAATTGTCCTAATTTGACAATTAATTTTAAACAGGTACTACTAATATTATGATTTAATATCAATAAATAGTTTAGATAAACAACTAGTTTTATTATCCTCATATTCGAAATGAAAAGTAAAGTGCTTAACACGGGTAAAAGAATCAATTCCAACTCGGACTATAGCCGCCCTTGCTGCGCTCGGGCGTCTAAATACCTCGGGAATTGATTCTTTCGACCCTAGGTTAACAATCTAATATTTCAACCGTGCTTAGGTTTTGACCATGATAAATAGCTGAAGTTAGCTACCGTTTTTTTGTAATGTAATTAAGAAATGATTTAATATTGAAAATTAGTTTATTTTTTGTCATATTATATATTTTTATAAGTCATGGTAATTTTGCCATCGATACTTCCTAAAGTTATTTTGTAGACACCACAATATTACCTATCTGTGGAATGTTCTGAAGACTTTCTAGGGCGTCTGCCACGTCTGGTTCCGCTATGGCCTTCCTCAGAGCTACTTGAGTTTATTTCTGGTCCAAACTTTTCACCGTATACCTTAACATATTTATTAACACATAAACGTTAGTAATGCGTTAGATAAAATATTTTATAACTTTATTTGCAAAAAAAGTTATTTAATCACTTTTTGCACATCAGATCTGGATGAGATTTGGTTTGGTAAACTACAGCATGGAACTAGCATATATTAGCTGACGATATTACATTTGTTTTGTCAAAAAGTACCCGATTTGCCGCTTGTATGGTATGTTCCCGTCCCTAAGGGCACCAAGGGTTAAGGTATAATGTCTAAACAGACTGTTTGCTGTTAATTCGGCCAATTCAATTTTATAATTATTTTCTTTGAAAATGTAACATTTATAATTTAGGGGTTTTAACTTATTTTAATAACAAAAATAATATTTACTTTTACAATACTTTTAAATAATATTAATCATATTTTACCTTCCGAACAGACTTCATAAGACGGACGGTTGCTCGCATATTGCGTCTAAAACAATATGGATGACAGAAGTTCTGATGACAGCAATCATAGTTGAAGGAGTTCAAGAATTTAACCATCACCTAGAAATTGTTTTTCATATATACATTTATAATGATATAAATAAAGAAAAAAAAATAAGTTTATATAGTATCGGTTATAACTTAAGCCAAACTTTTTATTCAAATATAAGAAAATTATTAATTATCACAATATTTTAGATAAGTACAGCTACATATTACAAATATAATGAATTACACAAGCTGACTTTGAAATAAGAAAATAAATACAAAATTTACATATTGACAACAATTTGGGATTATGTTGTATGTAAATAATATGTCTTATTTATAAAGATAATACAGACCTTAAGCCAGGGATAACCTTTGCTATGATCGGGCAAGTCAGTAGAGTTGCTGTCGGGGCTGTCCGGGGGATGATCATGGTCATCAGAAAGAACTCCTGGACTTTCCTCACCACCGCTATCTACCTCGTTTGCCATTATAACTGTGCCTCCTAGAATTTTATAAAGGCATAAAAGGCATTTATTTATTTTCTCAAAATTGATTGCTTTAGAATTCTTTTTGATGTCATTTCTAATATACTAGATACTACTACCGCTTCGGAAACAAATGGCGCTCTGAGTGAGAAAAAGCGGCGCAAGAAACTCTCCCAGCATTCTTTTTTTGCGCTCTTTTCAATAAAAATATACAATATTGTACAGCCATTTCTATCGCTATAAAATAATCACAATCTAGTCCCAGGGTGTCCGATCATTTAGATATTCAGCTGTGGAGTAATAGGATTTACGACGGAGCCATTTTTTTATAAAACGTTTAAATTTATTTATAGATAATGCCTGAACAGTGGCTGGGACTTTATTATAGAAGTGTATACATTTACCCTTAAAGCTATTATGTATATTATGAAGCCTACTAGAATTAATTACAAGCAGTCCCTTATTTCTAGTGTTGTAATAATGAAATTCACTATTAAGAGCAAAAAGGTGACGATTTTTGTGAACGTATATTAAATTTTCATAAATGTACTAATTTATTATATTAATTATAATTAAGGGTTATTTTATTGGAATGGGAATGAATATAAAAATCCCAAGGATCATGTAATCAAAAGCAAAAATTAATTAAGTAATCCTATTTAATTTAACAAGAGTAAATAGCTCGTTTATGGCGAACTGCATACGATTTTTAATAAAATTCCTGATGACGTAACTTGCTTAACGCTAAACAGATTTAAGTCTCATGTTAAAAGTAAACTAATTGAGAAAGCTTATTATAAAGTAGTTGATTATCTTAATGACAAGAATGCTAGGTCCTAAAAATATAACATATTGCTCTTAAGTGCCCTTGATTAGTTTTAAAGATATATGTTTGACATTAATGAGTGTACAGTTTGCATCTATATTATATAAATTTTAATTTAATTTGAAATGAATAACATTATAAAGACTTTCGTGAGTCATTATTAAATTATCTGTTAATACGGCTTTACTCACGTTTTTGTCGGTGTCTGTACCGACTAGTTTCGGACCATTCGGGGGTCCTTCATCAGGGTGAGTGTGGTACTAGTCGGTACAGACACCGACAAAAACCGTGAGTAAAGCCGTATTAACAGATAATGAATAACATTGCTATATTTTATATATTACTAGCTGACCCGACAGACGTTGTTCTGTATATAATAAATAAAATAATGTTTTTTTATGAATTTGTCAATAATATGTCATAACATCAAGAATTACTTCGTAAAATATGCACCCTGCTGTCGTAATGAAATTGTTTCAGAGCAGAACTGTCAAACCGTGCGTCAATAAATTATCTCATAGAAATTATGTATGGACACATCAAAGTAAAAACAAATTTTGTTGTTTTTATTTAATTCCGAGCATTTTCCTATTTATTCATCTTTTATACCTTCTCTGGACTTCCACAAATAATTCAAGAAAACTCTACAAACTTCCACAAATATTCTAAATTTTCCAAATAGGTCCAGCCGTTCTCGAGTTTTAGCGAAACTAACGAACAGCAATTCATTTATATATATATAGATATATATTCATATTATTTACATTTTCTAATAATGACGTACAAATTATTCTTTTCTAATTATTTGACGTGAAAAAATGTATTTTGAAATACCAGCTTTCAATAAACTGTTTTGATTTGATTTGATCATGCATGTAGCAAAATCCTGCAGTTCAATAAAATACACAATATGTGCCAACTTATCTCACTAAATATTAACACAGGCTTTTGGCATGTAAAGACCTATATATCAATGAAGAAATTTTTTAATAAAAGCATTTTATTACCTGCGCCAGGATAAACTTCAGATGTGTCACTCCGATCGGACAGGGAGGAGACTTTTCGTCTGCTCTGTATTGAATCTGAGCGCTTGTTTATAACTAAAATATAATAAAATTTTAGACAAATACTGTGATTAAATAATAGTTATCATTATTATGGAAAAAAATTAAAACAACTCACACTCGTCAGTTTCCCGGGTATCTTTCTGTCGCAATTTGATGGAGCGTCGCTTGAAGGAACCGTAAGCAGCATGCGCCTGTTGAGTGCTACGTCTGTGAATCCCAGTCTTTCCGCGTGAGGTCAATGTACGACCCTTTTTATCATCGACTGAACCCGGTATGGCATCTGCTAACTAAAACGTGAAGGTAAAAAGAATGAGGGACCGGTATTCCCGATGTTGCGCGCTCGCTCACACGTATGGGTGGAGCATATAATACGCAGTGTGATGTAAGACTATGAGTCGATTTAATTTCCCTCTTTCAAAATTAACCACAAGCAGGAAGTACTCATGAAATACATTTTGAATTTATTAATGTAAGTACTTCCTTCTATAAAAGCTCATTAAGTCAAGCGATTGCATAAGATGTAGACGAACCATCCAGCATTCATCCCGTTTTAAGAGTGTTAGTTACCTATCTTAAACTATAAACTGATAATGATATATAAGTATTGGGAAGATAATATGTATTATACAAAATAAGAATAGGAGCCGATTTGAGCTGCGTAAGTTTCAGCGTATCCTACTAATATCTTCCCTTTCTTGGCGTACGTCCGAGCAGAATGGGATGTCGCTATGCCAACTTAATGGCTGACAGGCAGTATTGAGATAAAACCTTTAGTTGCGAATGCAACGGACAACTACGGCCGCAATACATCTGATGATGAAAACGGCATTGGAATCTGTGTAGTCGTTTCGAAAACTAACGTGCACAAACAAACAGAATAAAATTGTATAAACTATGTCTTATTTATGAGTACTTGCAACCTGTATACATTGTTTTGTAGATAAACTTTGTGCCCGCAAAATACGGCAAAAGTCACAACATCTACTTTCATGCTACATCATTTTTTTTACCTTTATTTCAGCTTGGTTTCTTGGAATGACGTCAGAAAATCTTTGCTGGTTACTACATTAATTCTACTCCTCCCGATAACTAGATCAAGAGGTCGGCTACGTTTTCATCATCAACAACATAATTACCGTAACGTTACTGCCGCCAGACACGTTCTCGGGCTCATGCAACACGAAGGATATTTTCCGCTCAGTCTCAACCCCAGCTATAGACTGCAGGCTCTGAGCCGAAGCTTGCGAGTGTCCCATACTCGATAATGCCATACTCCAACGGCGATTCGCTTCCCTAAATCACAAATCATCAAATCTTACTGTTTCTCTAAAGCTTTTGCGCAAACTTCACATTAGCTATGGTTTAGCCGCTATTTTTACCACTAATTCGATTTATAATGTTTAGTTTTATACATGCCAATGTAGCAAAGCATTACTGCTACAGAACTAACTATTGTTTACTCTATTACAAACTTACATTCACTATCCTATTAACGACCACTTTCATTTTGACAATTTTGCAGCAAATTTTGAACTACCCTCTCTAAGCAAACATTTGATGAATATTGGTCGAAAATAGGAGCAGTCTGTGTTACAAATATTTCGTGTATACCAAAAATTAATTAAGTGATGGGTGGTTTATTAATCTTTGGCATGCAGTTAATTATTTATTATATTAGATTTTCGGTTTAAGTTCATTTAATGTGTAAGATATACAGATGAGGCAGACGTAGCTTTTACTTTATTTAGATTTTACTTCGATTTATTGTCTAAATTAATGAAGTAATGAAAAGTTCATTTTTATTTCTTTTTATATTGTTTCATATTCAGCTTATAACGCCCCTATGCGTAAATATTTGTTAAAACGTTTATTCGATTAGCTTTACACAAGGTTTTTTTTTTGTTTTTTTATAGTAAGGAGTTTTGGACCTCTTTTCTATAACATAATATAGCCGGCTAACGCAAGTGGATATAATGTAATTAGAATTTATTTCAAATATGGAAATAAGTCATTACTTCCATGATTTTTACAGTCAACGGTGGTTTTAGGTTAAATAATAGTCTGTCCTCATCCGTAAAATTGTGCTCAATTTAATAAAAACGTACACTACGCAACACTGCACAACTTCTCAAATCACTCGTATGTGAATCTCAACCAATAATCGCCACTATGTGCATGCACATAAGTGCCTTATACATGCATTATTCGTTAGACCACATACTCGACTGGCATTAATGTGTGTTGACTGCTAAGAGCCCTGTTTAAAAGAAAAATCTTATCATGAATATGCACTCTCATACTGGACTAAACAAATTAAAATAAATAAACTCACTTATTATTACACAATAAAGGTCTTCGCTTGATCATCCACCTTCGCAAAAAATAATAACAGAAAATAATCATTTACATAACATATAGATTGCATCTACTTGCGATTGATAATTTATATTTCGATCAATTATAGTACCTGTATACACGGTCCCAAGGTCCTCTTTCTTTTAGCGAGGAACGGCAAGATTTTGGAAGATTCTGGTAGGTTTCTCTCAAGAACGCTGTGATTTCGAAGAGCAGGACGCACGCTACCATTCGCAACGCACGTGGACAATCGGCTCCAATCGTTTTGTCGGGCAGGCGAATACTTGCTAAAAGACATAAGGTTAACGACATTGAAAAATTACGTTTTTGCTCGACTTGGCAAGATAAGGAGGGGGAAATCAACAAAAATTGTTAGACGAGGGGACGGCCTGTGATGATTTCGGAGAATTTCGCTGAAATGGTTAACCAGCCTTACCACCTACTTGATATATAGAAAGCCAATATGTCAAAGCCGGTGATCAATGCAGTGACCTAAGATCAATATCTTTCAGCGTGGTACAAGGTAGCATTCAAAGTCCTCCCTTTAGGTTAGATATAATCCGATCTGAACGAGGAATGTACGCACAATTCGACCCTGCCCAATAGTTCCTTCCACACTTGCCTTGAAAAATTGTGGAGTCAATCTACTCATCCTCTCGACACGACCAGACCATCTCTAAATTTTTTTTCCACATCACACATACCTTAAAAATTCACCTACTGGCACCTACCTACCCGACAAATATTGTCAACGTGCACCGGCTTCCGGAGCTTCTGTTACCATAATTCGTATTTGTTCCTTGTCAAAAGATATGATATCTTCGAAGCCCAGTTCTGTACGGGGTCGCAGGTTCGAATCCCGCATCGTCCATACATTTTTTTACAGATAAAAATTAGTATTATAAATTCCTTAGACTTGCGAGAAGAAAGGCGACACCTCAAGTCAATTTATGAATATGTAATTATCGAGCAGGCCATCATCTATCTGTAGGGTAGCCCCTCTAGATGACCAGAATTTATGCTTTAGGTGTAAGACGGTTGGAGGTGACTCCAGAGACGCGGGTTAGAAACCTGCATCGTCCATACATTTTAGTACACCTAAAATTTTGTATAAACTACATTGTTTCCTCTTCTTTTGATACCCATTCCACTATTTGTATTACCTATGCCGTATCGAAGTCTAAACTCCACGTAAGGATTATTTCCATTCCAAATTTTATACGTGAAGTATTGTATGTTGGATCATTCCGCATAATAATTCATTCTTCAACCGAGAAATTTCTTGCCTCGCACAGTTACTTTGCGGAATCAATTACCGGCCGCAGTTTTTCCGAATCTATACGGCTTAGGGACCTTCAAGCATAGAGCGTAACCCCAACTTAAGAGCCGGCAACGCATCATTCGAGCTCCATCACGTGATCCTATTGCCTTGCCCCCTCTTATATAAAAAAGAAATACCAGATGAGACCTGATAAATAGATTATTCAAAACATACAGAATTTCAAGTAATATTACCTTCATCTAGGAAGTCTTCCTCCTCATCTTGCTGCAGAAGCTCCCTCTGGCCGTCAGCATCTGTCACCAGGCTGACAACGGTATCCAAATGTTTCTTATCCTCCACTAACATTTCCTCCAACCTATTGCCGATAGCCTGCAAAAATTATTTCTTAAAATAATACAACTAAAAGTCAATATTTTATTGAAAACAATTATCTAACTACCCGTACAAATTTTGCTTAACATTGATATAAATTTTTCAGTGAAAAATAACGTCTATACAGTTGTTGCCAATAACCAATTATCTTCGTTTTTGTCTGTCGCAAACATCAACATAAATAAAAAGCTTAATCCATAAACACTTATAATAAATATTAATAGAAAAATCCTTACTTCTGCCCATTGATAAAACAGTTTTCCCGCCAAACGCTGCCTCTTGAGCAGCAAGGATCCAGATGGCACTGAAACTGGTAAAAATGTAACATAAAACAAACATTATCTATTGTTAGAGAGAGACACACAAAAATATATTAATACGATGAACTTAATTAATATTAACCTGGATTTTTGATAGCTATGTTTGACTTCAGCCAATAAGGCCATTGCCCCTTGTTGCAATTGTGAACCAGATGCGCACATTCCAGCAGCATAGCCGCTCTACCGACCACGACGGTGTGAGGCTAAAATCAGAAACTACATTGAATAGCTTAAACAAATTCGTAGGAAAGAGTGTTTGTCTCTTGAGGAATGGGAAACAGTGTTTGTCTCTTGAGGAATGGGAAAAAGATTCATTTTATGTAAAGGTAGGGTACATTATTGTGCATAAAACGATGTTGACTTAAGTTAGCCGGCCCATTCGACCAAATAACAAAAACGCTCCCTGGGGTCCTCATATCCTTCTGGGAATGTACTGAGGTTGTCTAGTGTCTTTGGGCATAGAATTTTGAGATTGTGTAATTTATAATGGTAATTAAAGCGAGGAACATCACGTGCAAGGGAGCGACTAGAGAGAGACTGTTTAAAAAGTAAACCTCTGTGGCCAACCCGCGCTCTATCGTCCAATGCATGATGGCACCTATTCGGTCTAAACTAGAGAGACGGGGTGTCTCTCTAATCTCTTCTTCCATTGCTCCCATTCCCTGCGGCCACTCTTCGCTGCTTGTCGATTTTTTAAAACATAAGAATCTCTATCGTACTCTTTTACACTAACTGTAGTAACAAGTTGCTTGGGTCTATCCAAGTCAAGTGTATGTGTTATTGAACATTCTAGAGGTTTGCTTGCTTGCATGCTATAAAACATCAGTTATATATTGGTAACAGTACTAGAAGCTGATAAAATAATCTAAGAAGCTCTTTTATAACAGAAACCAGTAAGAGTACTAAACAGTACAATAACTGGTGTATACAAACATCTACATACGATAGAGCTCACTGAGTCCCCCAGATGTTAATTACATCACGGAAAGGATGAAACACTTCGCAACATCACAGGAGCTAACTTTTGAGTGGACATGTATTCCAAACTCTAGGAGAGATACTGTGATATAGATAGACAGAGAATATAAAAGATAGTTAACCCTTCTCTTAGCACACACACAAAACATTAGTCATATGCCGTCTCTTACAAGACTACAGTCTACACACACACTTGCGTTTCGGACACATTACTTCTTCTTTTCTTATTATTATTGTCAGTAATATATAAAGCATACTTTACCGGATGATGACTTCGAGTGATTATAACTGGTTGACTCATTTTCTGCGTATATACAACTAATTCTGTTTGCCACCTTGAATGCTGTCTTCTTTTGGATTCTCAGTGTAGGCGCTTCCAACTCTTCTTTTATTTCTCTTATCTTGCCGGCAGTTCTGCCATCTTTGGGTTGATAATAATTAGAAGCGTACTTTACCGGATGATGACTTCGAGTAACTATAACTTCTTGAATTCATCATCCGGTTGTTCGCAACTAATTCTATATGGCACCTGAATTAATGTATATTCTTGTAGTCTTGGATTGTTCGCTTCTAACTCTTTTTATTGTCGTTATCTTATTTCTTTATCATAAACGGCCGATCCATTTTTTATAAAACTAAAACGATGAAAGTAATACAATATTTACTTAACTATTAATAATATTTAACTATCTTATCATCACATCTTACTTTCTAATTATAAACAAACATGGTTTTAGTGTGTCTGGCCACAAACAGTAAACTAGTATTATATAAATCAATTCAGTTGATCTGGTTGTTAATAGCTTCGCTGAGCCTAAAATTAGGAGAGTGATGATACAAACCTGTTTTTGAGAACCTGAGCAGAAAAGTAAATGACTTTCTTTCGCAATCTTGTCAGAAGTTCATTTCATCTTTGAGTTAATAATGATTTGAATTATGCTGAACCAGATTATAATTTCGTTGACGTTAGACAATTGGCAGGACTCACATGGAACAGAGTGGCCCAAGAAAGAAAGGAATGGAAAAGGTTGGAGGAGGCCTTTGCCGACTGGCAAACAGATCTAGGAAAGATAACCAAGCAACAAATATTAGTTTAAATTTATTCATATCTATTAAGTTTAAGATTTTAATGCTAGTCCTTTACATAAGTTTAAAAATTCATTGTACTAAGAGATCTGAATAAAAGGCTATATTATTATTATTATAGATTATAATTTCGAGTGACCATGACTGTTTGAACTCATCATCTGGTTATACGCAGCTAATTCTATGGCCAGGGAACAATCTCTATTATTCAAAAATTTGTACCAAATCAGAAAAATACGACGTGTATAAAACATAGGTCTTTGATCCTTTATAGTAACCTATTTTTGTAAACATAATTATTATTTGTTTTGAATAAACCTTGTTTTATTTGACCACTCAAAAAAGGGATTTTAGCCTAACGTAAAAATGCTTCGGAGAATATGGATATATGCTCATGCGGGAAATGACGCACTCACAGCAGCTCGCTATGAGATTTTTGGATAGAAACAAATTGATATCAATTTAAGTAATCAGTCTTGGAGTCGTCAGATTGAGATCCATTATTAAGTCCGAAATTAATAATAGATTGACAATATTATTATTTATTTAGCATTAATTATTACTGGAAGCCAGGTTTTTCAACTTTTGACAATTTTTATGCAATGCTTTTTTAATGTTGTTTAAGACTTATGCACATATATAGTAATATCACATGAATGATGCACATATATAGTTATATCACATGAGAGATGACTTCTTGCGGTCTTAATTTAGTGGACGCTTTTCAGAAAATCTTTTTTCTTTTCTGGTGTCTGGCTGGCAGTCGGTGTTTTGTCGTTGTTTAAGACTTATGCACATATATAGTAATATCACATCAATGATGCACATATATAGTTATATCACATGAGAGATGACTTCTTGTAGTCTTAGTTTAGTGGGCACTTTTCAAAAAATCTTTTTTATTTTCTGGTGTCTGGCTGGCAGTCGGTGTTTTTGTCATTAGATTATTATGTGAATTCAAATTCAAATATTTTTATTCAAATAGGATGTGATATCACTTATTGAAAGTCAAAAACTACCACCCATTCCAAAACGAATGCCTTAGACCTGAGAAGAATGGGCGCAACAAACTCAGCGGGCTTTTTTTTCATCGAAAAGGAGAATCATATTTAGCCAGATTTCGAGGGACTATTTCTTCTTGAACTAATCATCGTAATACAAATTACAAAAAAGAATTCTTAAAACTATCGTTCCAAATTATTTTTATAAACACAAAGAAAATACGAACCTTGCACTATTTAAACATTGCAAGATTATAAATGTCTTTGATAAAGTGAAATTCCGTATATTGTCAGATATAAATGAATCAAAATTCCTTCGAGAAATTCAAAGACTGCCTCATCTAAGACAATTTACAGGAACAGACATCTCATTTAAATAACCTAAATCTACAAATATATATGGCACCAGAGCAAACAACTACGTCATTCCTCTATACTTAAACGAGACTCCCTTAGAGATTCAAAAATTATATATAAATAAAAATAAATATAAGTCATCGTTAAAAAAGTACTTTTTACAAAATCCTTCATTAATATAATTTTATCTGCGGTAAGCTAAGTAGACAACTAATTTGTAATTACTAACATTTAGTTGATAGTTATTTTTTATTTTGCATTTTATTGATTTCTATACTACTTTGTTTAAAATAACATTTCGTAATAACTGTATTAATTCAAAATAATTGTTCTTTTCTTTTTAAATATTATGGAATTAAATTTTAAGCGGCTTCACACACAGATAAGCTTCCTAAAGTTTAAGTGTGTGTTATTATATTGTAAGCTATAACTATATTGTAGTTAAAAAAAAATCTGGTTGTACGCAACTAATTCTATAATCCATCTGAATGCTGTCTTCTCTCTCTCTCTCTTATAGTGCACTGAGAAAAAGCAAAATAAACTATGTGCTACCACTATGTACTATATAAAGTATGTTTTCGAGTTTTATTTATACAGATAACGTTTTCATTCATAATTATCAAATCAATTAAAATTATTATATAGTTTGTCTATATACAGTGGAAATACTGTTACCAGATCTAGAAGCGCCGCCATGAAGAGAGCGTCTGGTGTGGTGCCAGGCTGTGTCGCATCCAGTATGAAGCTGAACCTCACGAGGCCAGCGTACAGTGGTGCGGCGGCCACCAGCCGGCGTCTCTTCAGTACAACCACTTCTGAATCACCGCCACCGAAACCACCCTCAGCTGAACCCCTACGCGACATATCTGTCAATTTGAACGTTAAATTTTATAATGGTAAGATTCCGAATATCGTGGTAGTCTAACGGCGGTTTCCAATATTCAGTCTGTCTCCGGTTGCGGCCTACTTGAGATAAAAATGTTATTTATATTTTGCTCTTAATAGTGATTTTCATTATTATAACACTAGAAATAAGGGATTGCTTGTAACTAATTCTAGTAGGCTTCATAAGATACATAATAGCTTTAAGGGTAAATGTATACACTTCTATAATAAAGTCTCAGCCACTGTTCAGGCATTATCTATAAATAAATTTAAATGTTTTATAAAAAAAATGGCTCTGTCGTAAATCCTATTACTCCACTGCTGAATATCTAAATGATCGGACAGCCTGGGACTAGATTGTGATTATACTATCGATGATTCGACGGTAACTCACCTTATCCGTACACGCTGTCTGTCAATGGGACGACGTGTAGCTTACCAGCGATGGAGGTTTGTATAGAAATTGCAATTTGCGTGTCCCAATATAAGGCGATAAGAATGACTCATCGGGTATATTGGGACAGCTTCAGATTATTGACAGCTAATTACTGACAGTAGAAGGTAGTAATTTATCTCTATTTGTATAAGATAGTATATTGGGAACGGCCGTGATCTAACGCAAGTAACGCCAAGTGATCTAGCCGTTCACAGAGCACTGGGTCAGACAGGAGATCTGTAGTAGTGGGCTTTGAGATGACATTAAGCTGTAGCCTTGAAGGTCCAAAAGTCGTAATCGTCCTCGAATATTGGAGACAGCAACTGATTTTACATAGTGTCCCTGCAAGGCGAGTCTTTTTGGAACTGTGCGACGTGGATGCGAGGAAAATTAGTTAAATTAGGAAAGGTAGTAATTTATCGCTATCTGTAGATAGTATATTGGGAACGGCCGTAAATAATTAAAACCAAAAGTTAACAGCTAAGAGCTGTAGTAAGCATCACTAAATCCAAACAGCTTGGCGATAAAAACAACTTGCAATTCTATACATAACGAAATTTCAAGTTTTACCAATCTTTTTTACTGCAGACTATTTTGAGAAGGTAGCAGATAATGATAATTTATGTAAAATGTTGTTTATGATTACGTACATTCAAATTGTAAGGTTCAAAATGGATCAGCGTGGAGGCTAAGGGAATAGGAGGCTGAATAGATATATTCAGGGAATTTTCCTTGAAAGTATTTGTCGTTTATATTTCCTTATGTCGTATATATTTTCGCTCGAGGAAACCTAGCTGTAAACATTATTTGAGCAATAAAATAGCCTATAATTAAAAAAAATATTTTGAAGTAGGTGTTAATTTGCGGGAATCCATAATTATATAAATGATTTGAGTTTTCTTTAATGTTAATTCCGCCAATATTTGTCTTTATACAATTCGACACGTGTTTCGCCTCTACACGAGGCATCCTCAGGGCGTGTTGTCTTGCCAAAATCTGGCACGAGACTAAAGACTATTTTGGCGAGACAGCACGTCCTCAGGATGCCTCGTGTAGAGGCGAAACACGTGTCGAATTGTTTAAAGACAAATATTGGCGGAATTAACACTAAAGAAAACTCAAATCATTTACATAGCCTATAATTAGTCGCTTCCTCGCCCGCGATGAGACAAGTGCCTTAATAATCTGACAATGAAGACCCAGACCTTCCGGGTTTTAATCCCGGTAGGTGTAAACATTTAGGTGATGAATATGGATGTTTGTTTCCGAGTCATGAATGTTCATATATTTATGTATGTTTAAGTATGTATATTGTGATAAATATATCGTTGTCTTATACCCATACTTACAGGCTCCGTGTAGTTTCGGGCAAGATAATTTGTGTAATAGTGTGTCAATAGTATTATTATTTAAAAAAAATATTCATTACACAACATATTAAAATATATTTACATATATATAAATTAGATTTATAAAAATAAAACAAATAAAATTATTAGATTCTCATCAACTTACGTCCTCCGGGAGTCTCTTCAATACTTCCGTCTCTCTTCTTTCCCATCTTCCTCAAGCCGAACCTGTTCAGTCTATCTTCTACTCTTTTCCTTGCCCTTTAAATTGATATCAGCTATGTATTTTGTATCAAACAAGAGAGCTAGAAATATTTGCATAAAAGAGACGATATCTAATTAATAAACAAAACAATTATTGTTTTAGTCTAATATACAGTTCTTAAATATTTCTGACCTGCTCAATAAAACAAAACTATAGCGAAAGTGGTTCTTTGCGATCGTCGTCAAGGCGATTTGCTCTTATTTATATAATAGGCAGAGGTGATCACTCACAATCACGTGGACCCCATGGTTATAGAACATTTTTTGTACTGATCCTGCCGCTGGTGGAACTCCACCACTTCACTTCATGCCAAAAATTTAATTATCACACTCAAATCATAGATATATGGCGTTGTTCTAGTGTGGTATGCGCGAGCGTTCTTTCATGTATAACCAACCCATGGAATGAACTACCAGGCGCGGTATATCCAGGACGTTACGACGTGGGTACTTTGAAATAAAACACAACTACCACAACAGTAAGCAGCGCTATGATTCCTCTGGAGTTGTTAGAGTGTGGGCGGCGATCATTACCATCAGGTGGCCCGGCAGCTCGCTTGTAACGCTTGAGATAATATTCCCACATGTATTGCATGAACTAGAACTAAGCCCGGGCGTAAAATGAACACGTATTTTCGGGCCCCATATTTCTTTGTCCTGAATCAATGAATTTAGTTGAATATTTGGTGTTTTATGTGTTAATGTAAAAAAGTGATTTTTAGAACTATTTTTTTACTGTAAATGTCTGATTAATTTTTGAATTCATGATAAATTATAACGAAATAAAGACAACATTGCGAAAACAAGACGTATAACAAGGGAACAATCGGACCCATTTGTTTTAAAATTCATAAAGCGATATCGGTTGTCTACACATTGCTGCCCTTATTCGTATTACCAACTATTTTAACAAAGTTTCACGTTAAAAACACTTTGAAATACGACAAATACTCGTAGTTTCTTTTTAATAATAGTTTGAGATATTTTAAGTTTCAAAACAAATCGCAACAGCAACAACCGCCTCCTGTCAAATCAAATATGAGTGGAGGTGCGTTCCGAACTGGTCTATTAATATCAATTTATTTTTACCGAATCACTAAGCAAACCTTTAATTTGTAATTTAAAGAACTATATATATTACTTTTATTTAATAAGTACTAATAAGGGCTTAATGGTTTATAATCATTAAGCCCTTATTACCTATTAAGGGTATATCCGACCCTTCGTTTCATGTGTACGGGCCGAGTGACGTGCACATTGGTAACGTGCGAGCGGGCCAGCGACGCCATACTTCCTGATATGGGCAGAGATTCTCCGGAGTCTCCACCGTTACGACCCAGCGGCTGTGGTTGAGGCTTCTGTCTGAACCAGTTCACTGAAAACGTAATAAACAAAATAATATTATATAAGTGAATGCCGATGCCTACCGTAATGGGGCCCCATTAACATACACCAAGTTCACAAGTGTCGGGCACTGGCATTCTCATCTGTATCCATGGAATTTTAAGAAATTAATCCCAAATATTAGCCCCCTTAATGGTCCGCTAACTTTAAGCAGCCGCTAAGGAGTGTTTTTTCTCATTCTGACTTAGGCCAATAGAAGAAGACAGAGTGAGAATTAGCAATGCTTTAAGTTAGCAGACTATTATGAATAAGGGGGTAGGTCTTTACCTATGAAATTGCCGTTTTGTATGAAAAAATTTAAACGAATTTTTTTCATGTATTTTTTATTTGTATGAATCGAAGTAATCACCCATGCAATCAATGCATCTTTGCCAACGCAGTGGCAGTTTATTGATGCCCTTATTAAAGAAATCAGCTGAACGGGAGGCAACAAATTCTTCAAATGCATTTTATACTGCCTCTCGGGTATTGAATTTTTTTCCCGCCAAAAAGTTATCCAAATTCTGAAAAAATGTAGTAGTCTGTAGGCGCAGGGTCTGGTGAGTAGGGCGGATGATGGAGAGCTTCAAACACCTGTTCTTGCAACTTGGAGACCGTCTGCTGTGCAGTATGAGGTCGCGCGTTGTCGTGCAGGAGCAGCGGAGACGAGCGATTGACCAATGCTGGTTGGAGATCTGCCAGCTTCTCCATCATTGTGTTCAGTTCTTCACAGTACACATCTGCAGTTGTGCTCATCCCGTTTGGTAAGAAGCTGTGATGAATACACCAGCGCTAGACCACCAAACAGTGACCATCACTTTTCTAGGGGTAAGTTTTCGTTTAGGGCATTGTTTAGGTACTGACCAGGATCCTACCAACTTGCTGAGAATCCATTTTTCCTGGCAGGTAACAATGCAGTTCAAAATTCCTTCATTTGTGTGTCTGTTGAGCAGTGTAAGGCACGTCTCGACGCGTACTTCGCGCTGGCGATCATTGAGTTCGTGGGGCACCCATTTGTCAAGCTTATTTGCCAATTTGACGCAAATGGACAAAAAATTCAGCCGTAGATTGTGTATCATCAGCTTCCACAATCGCCTTTAATTCGTCATTGTCGACCAAAGTCTTCAGACGACCGCGAGCTTCATTTTTCAGGTCGAAATTTCCAGAACAGAAGCGAGCAAACCAATAACAGGTGGTGCGTTGGTTTGTAGTGTTAGCTCCGTAAACGTAGTTGATGTTGCGTGCCGCTTGTGCCGCGTTGCTGCCACGACGGTACTCATATTCCATAATTACTCGAATTTTACTCGAAATCCTATTTTGAATTATAATATTTGAATTTGAATAGAAGTATAGACAAGTGTACCTAAGAAAATACAATACAATAAATGTTTAGTAATAAAAAGTAGTAAGTAAAATTGACATACTGATGCCACTGATATGGAACTTGGATGGAATAGACTTGGAGTGCGCCAGTTTGTGGTGAGGAGTGATGTCCGCCGATGAAACGGACGCGATGTTCCGCTCCGACTGGCGCGGCGTGAGTTGGTGTCGGCGCGTGCGCACCGACAGCGGGCTCTGGCTGGCGGACTCGTCGCCCGTCTCTGTGTCGAGAAGACTCTGGAACATTGTGGGTCGTTGCTGCTCTTATATTAAAGTATAGATCATAGTTTCTCAACCTTATTTTGTTCACCGCCCACTTTGGGAATATGTTTTTTTCTAGAGTACTTTCGTGTATTTTTTTGCCTTTTTAGACTATATTTTTTAATATACCCATCTGCGCATTCTCAATGCCCCCTAATTTTCTCTGGGTCTTCTACTGCCCCCCCGAAAGTCTCAAACGCCCACAAGGGGGCGTTATCGCCCACGTTGAGAACCTATGGTATGGATAGTGCAATTCACAAAGACGCGCCCCATCAATTTTTGGTGGAGTCCAGAGTCGTCACGAAAGTTGCTCTACTTTAAATTTTTTTAAATTTCGAAAAAATCTCAGCGTGTTGTACTTAACAGCCAGGTATGTAAATTATTGTTTAGTAGTTCAGTTTTTATAGGAAAGTAATTTAATTTTGAAAATAGCAACTTTTTCACGGATTTAATTTAAGTCTATAATGACTCCCATTAAAAAATGGTAATATTATGGTATGTAGACTAATAATCACATAAAATATCCAAACCTAAAAATAAAAAATATAACCCTTTCCTTGTAGTCGGTTAAAAAATATAAAATTGAAGTAGAGCATCTTTCACTTTGACCATGACACTCTCTCGTGATTAGTCTATTTATTGTAGTATGCGTGTCACTGAACACTCAACATTGACGGAAGCTTGGACACATATACTATAAACGGTCAGGAGGAATAGTGGGCGCGTCTTCGTGGATTGCACTATCTGTACCTGGACAACCGATTTTTAACAAGGTACAAAACTTGAAAAAAAATTATAGGACATCTGGATTCCAACCGGGGTCTTCTGCTTTCCGGATCACCCAATGTCGCATCTGAGCTATTATAGTCTTGTATATAGTGGCGAAATTTACCTTTGTATTCTAATGTTATTGCAGCTGTTTCTCATTAAAACACGACTAAAACTACATTTTTTAAAATTGAAATCTTACTAGGTCGATTTCTCGCCCCCGAAACTACCTGTATACTAAATTTCATTAAAATCGTTGAAGCCGTTTCCGAGATTCAGATTATATATATACAAGAATTGCTCGTTTAAAGATATAAGATAAAGTTACTTTACTAATACACAAATAAAATTTGAAAACAAAATTTTATGAACGATGCGGGACTCGAACCCACGACCTCTCCCGTTCCGCGCGAGTGCTCTTCCAACTGAGATAACCGTTCGAGTGACGTATCGTCATAAAATCATGTATGCTTTGTTCCACTCTCAGGTTGTCGCTTCATCTACAGGATCTACTTTACAGTTTATAACCTCAATATTTGCATATTAGGAAATTGACTTCAGATGTCGCTCTTGCAAATCTAAACACTTTGTTGTTTGGTCGTGGGTTCGAGTCCCGCATCGTTCATAAAATTTTGTTTTCAAATTATATTTGAGTATTAATCCTAGAAGTGAGGGCTATCACTTTTTAAAACATAACGAATTACTTTACTATTTATTTTTATTTTGTTGCCTAAAATAATAACCAACTTAGACTTACGAGTATGTGTATTAAAATTCTCAATTATTAACGTTTACTTGAATTATGTTTATACATACATCTAATAATAATAAATAAACATTTCATGTTATTATGAACAAAACTGATCTGAAATTATATATTTTACTAGCTGACCCAGCAAACGTCGTATAGCCGATATTAAAATCGCGATACAAAAGTAACTGTTGATCGTAGATGGGTGAAAATTTGAAGTTGTATGTATTTTTTAATGCTGACTAATAATCAAATAAACTTATAAAAAAATAAAAAAAAATCGTGTGGACCACCCTTAACATTTAGGGGGATGAAAAATAGATGTTGTCCGATTCTCAGACCTATTTTTAAGATTCCTACTTAAGTAGTTTTTAGTCACTTTAAAGGTAAAAAAAGACACTGTTATTGTTATGGAATGATGTGTTCTCCTATGATTGGTAGTACATACAAATGTTAATAGATATAAGGCATGTGTTAGATGTAAGTTAATATGTACAACTATTGGAGATCCATACAAATAAATAAATAACACATTCTGCTCACAGACAGACAGACCGACGAAGTGCGTTGTCATACTAGTAGGGCTCCTGATGCTGAATTACTCACGTGTGCCCCAGTAGAAGAAGTGCTTCGTTTCTTAAAGGTGAACTTCTTGTGCGGTCGTTCTTCGGCGCACACCTCGCTCGCATCGAAGGCCGCCGCGCCATCAACCTTATCCTCGTCCGGAGATCGCCATCCATGTCTGGTTTAAAAAATATTTTTGAATATATATATAAACAAGCTTCCGCCCGTGAATACGCCACCGTAGTTTAAATTAAAGTGGAAATCAGACATTTTATGACAGTAAGAAACGAAACGAGCAGGACATTCAGCTGAAAGTAATTGATACGCCCTGCCCATTACAATGCAGTGCCGCTCAGGATTCTTGATAAACCCAAAAATTCTAAGTGGCACTACTCTTGAGACAAGATGTTAAGTCTCATTGGCCGAGTAATTTCACTAGCTACTATACAACGCAATATCTGTAAAATGCTGAGATAGCCTATATCTCTACGCAACGCCAAAGTTAGTTAAGCCGATCAGAGATAACTCGGTCGTCAATGATTCGAGCCGCTCTTCGTTGTATGCGGTCAAATGGTAGAAGCTGATACTGGGGAGCGCTCGCCCAGAGGTGAGAACAGTACTCCATGTATGGCCGAATTTAAGCCTTATATAGTTGCAGGCAGTGGCTTATAGTGAAGTACTGTCTCGCCTTTTGAGTACACCAAGCTTTTTAAAGGCCAGTTTGGCCTTCTCTTCCAAGTGACTACGGAACTGAACGTCACTCGTTAATTCGACCCCGAGTATGCCGATACAGGGGGCCTACTCCTAAAATCGATATTCGATATAACGTGGCATTGGTCGAGTCGAATCCTACTCTTAGTTACATCGTATTCAATGTCGAAACGATGACTGAATGAACGAAACATTTTTCGATATTATCGGTCTACCCTTACTCTTAGTTGAAAATGTCAGAGACGAATATTCGAATTCGACAAACAATCAACGTCACTTTTATGATTATCTCAACGACACCTTCTAAGCTGTCGTTGCTATTATCGATCCATACAATATACATACTTAATAAATAAAATTAAAATAATTATATGTGATTTACTATGCAACAGGATTTATTTACTATCAAGTAATTTAATTCTTTTTGTTGATCGTTTATGCGTAGAAAGTAATGCAAATGGCCGCCTGAGAAATAGGAAGTCGACTAGGAGTTACTTTTTTTTATTTCATTTTACTATCCGCAAGTTTTGTTATATTTTTTCAATCTTAAATGGTTATATTATATTCATTACATAATTTTTGAATATTTACATTTTGTGTAAATGAAGCAAATTGGTGGTGCAGAGTGCCAGACTCTGGTCCTAAGCGCCTAAGCTATGTTTTGACTTTTGACACTTAGCATGTCGCATAGCACAGATTATACATTGTTTGGGCTTAATTCATTCACTCTAACATCGTAAAAAGATCAAAATATTAGTCTATGGTTACGATGTTGTTACGACAAACGATATGGAATACGAACATTTGTTAGAGTAGGGTAGGTGCGATATATTCGTGTTATTATAGTATCGTTCCGAATATATCGTTGTCGATTTTGCGAGTAGACCTACAGGTTGTTGAAGTTAGTCGAATCGAGAGGGTACGACAAAGGGAGACTTTTTAGCGGTGAACGCACAAACTTGTGTCTTCTTGAGGACGAATCGCACTAAATTTTGCCTTTCACGTCTCAATTTCAGACACAAATTTGTTTCTGTTCTCGTCGGCGCCATCCTGGGACATGATAGCACGGCCTGGCTAGGAGGGAATAGCCTGTATTGTCATCTGCATAGCAATGAATAGGTACTGCTGATTTGCAGCATATAATTGATATTGGTTCTCCTTCGGTTGTGTCCCTTAGGACACAACATGGCACTGCCACTCACACGAATCACCTTTAGATCAAATAATAAGAGAACCGTACATACTAATAACGGACCTTATAACCCTGGTGGTCTGCATGCTGTCCTTCTGGTGTCCAGGACGTTCTGCCGTGTCAATGAGGCCACTCAGAGCCACCACGCGGAACTCATGGCCGTGAGCCAGCCGCACGTAGTTCAGGAACAAACGTATTTCTGCGTACATCACCTACAAATAACATTTATATAATACTAGCTGACCCGACAGACGTTGATCTGTAGATAATAAAAAAAATACTGTTTTATAGGAATTTGCCAATAATATTTCAAAACATCAATGATTTCGTAAAATATGCTCCCTGTTGTTTTAATGAAAATGTTTCACATCGGAACTGTCAAACCGTGCGTCACTAAATTTTCTCACAGAAAATATGTCCATATTAAACAACTATTGAAAATAAAAATAATTATGGGTCCCAAATCGAAATAAAAACTATCCTATCTCTCAAGTTGGACTAAACTGCACTCCATGAAGTAATCCCCATTAAAATCCGTTCATTAGTTTAGGAGTCCATCGCGGACAAACAACGTGTCACGTAATTTATATATTATTAAGATTACACAATTTATATTAATAACACTTATTATTTACCATACAAAAGTTTAAGGATGGATGTTCCATCCATCCATCCGTCCACGAAGTGGTACAATTAATGTGCATTAGTGTATATATTTATTAATGTTCATTAAAAATATTTTATTGAAATGAGTGACAATTAACCTAAGACAAAAATAAACTTGTTCTACAAAAAATAATAATTGTTAAGTTAAAAATCAATTACACGTGTCTCAGAAAGTATTATTTTTTTATGAAACATTTTTCTATATGAAAATCAATAGTTGTGACTTATCTTTGAATAGCTTGTATATTAACCTTTTTTTTTTTATGAAAATAAGGGACGAGACGAACAGGACGTTCAGTTGATGGTAATTGATACGCTCTACCCATTACAATGCAGTGCCGCTCAGGATTCTTGAAAAACCCAAAAATTCGGCACTACAATTGCGCTCGTCACCTTGAGACATAAGATGTTAAGTCTCATTTGCCCAGTAATTTCACTAGCTACGGCGCCCTTCAGACCGAAACACAGTAATGTATTCACATAACTGCTTCACGGCTGAAATAGGCGCCGTTGTGGTACCCATAATCTAGCCGGCTTCCTGTGCAAAGGAGCCTCCCACTGGTAAACCTGTATCCACTTTACTTGCCTTTCTATGTCTCCATATGTAATAATAAATTCTCTCAGTGTTGAAACATGTTTGTTTGAAGTGTTATTTTAAAAATGATTTATAACTGCTCCAAGAAAATTTATATTTTAATTGTATAGTGAACTAGCTTACCCGACAGACGTTGTTCTGTTCATAATAAAAAAAAACTCTTGCGGATAGCAAATTCTGGAAAATCCGTTCTTAGCTGACCTCTACTCGGTGGAAAGAATATTCCTACCAAATTTCAAGTCCTTAGCTCTAATGGTTCCAGAGATATCGTGATGAGTGACTATATACGTGGAAATCTCTTATATATAGATGAAAATATATAAAAAAATGCATGGTTAGTCTCTTTTGTGTTAAAGGCGAATCTCTTTTTTCAAGTTTCAAATACCCCCCCTTATCGGGTGCGTGCATGCATATCATATAGGCAGTGCCTACCTCGTGGTAAAGTTAATTTACTACCTACGGTAGGCAGTCTACAGATTGCATATAGGAAGCAAGCGGCGTTTCATACAACTAATGTCGTACTGTCGGACTAAACCGCAACTACGACTAGTTAGATCTACAGTGCCTTGCTAGAAAACCAATAATTCCCTGTAATCTTTTAGTTTGAAAACGTCGAATAACAATTGTTCTACATATTTGTAGTTGACTCAAATGATGACTTAATATTACATTTGTACAACAATACCAACCGAATTATCTAACATCTTCAGCTCTTTGTGCATAAGCGCAAATCGCGTTACAAACACTCGTAACACAGCCTCGATAACAAACGACTCTATAGACTTGTTGGGTCCCTGCACCGAGCCGAACTTGTTCGCGTACTGCGCACCCAGGCCGTTCAGATCATTTGATTTGGTGGCGTTTCTTTTCTGCTGACCTAAAATAAAAAATGATTACAGCCATTATTAATAGTAATTAAACAGAGTTTATTGCTGAAAAACTATAATTAACAATATAATAATAATAACATTGACAGACTTCTTTGCATAGGATGCCGGCTTGTGGCTGTCGATTTGAAGGAATTTTTTTTTATGAAAATAAGGGACGATACGAGCATGATGTTAAGCTTATGGTAATTGATACGCGTTGCCCATTACAATGCAGTGCCGCTCAGGATTCTTGAAAAACCCTAAAATTTCTGAGCGGCACTACAATTTACAAGACAAATGTGACTTAAAACCTTATTCCTAAATATGAGATGTCGCTCAGAGCTTAGGTGATCAGAGAGTATCACTTGAGGGCATAAAAAAGGAATGCTGGGAGAGTTTCTTGCGCCGCTTCTTCGCTCTCAGAGCGTCATTTGTTTCCGAAGCGGTAGTAGTGTCTAGTATATTAGAAATGACATCAAAAAGAATTCTAAAGGAATCAATTTTGAGAAAATAAATGCCTTACCACCATTAAACGTCTTGTTCGTCACCTCACTATTTCTCGATCAAAAATTATAACATTTCATACAATCTAACAAATCTACTTAATATTATTTTTCAATACCATTTTGCCAAAACGGCCATCATAGTAAACCGCCAGTATTTCACGTTCACTAGTCGAAGAATGGATACTGCTTAACCGTGAAAATTTTATAAATTTCAGGGAATGAATAATTCATAACAACTCCATTCAATAATAAGTCGCAAAGATATCTAACGACAAACAATGTTTGAACATTCATTCACGTCAACAAGCTTTTAACGAAGATTATATTTTTTTATGGAATAGGAGGACAAACAAGTTAACCTGGTCATTTGATGTTAAGTGATCGCCGTCGACCACATTACTCTACAACACTCTTGTTCATAACAGTTTGTCGGAGAACTCCCCATTATAAATGCGGTAGAAGACACACAATGTATGTATTATGCACGACTCGAGCACCAGACCAGAAATCAGAACGATACCGTATAGCAGGGGTGCTCAAACGGTCGATTGGGATCGACAGGTAGATCGCGAGTGCTTTTTGAGTCGATTTCGAGAAAAAAATCCGGTATAATAAACAAAAATCGGTAATTGCGTACCATCTTATGAAAAGTATGCTCAGGACATGCAGTGTCACGCTTCAACATTCAAAGTCACTATTTAGTTAAGCTTAGAACTTTAGAAGGCGTTTGTTTTGTAAGAACCAATAACCTCGCAATTTTGAATATTAATTATGAGTTTTTTCATTGACATTTAAGAGCAGACCTACACTTACCTTGACTAAAAAAATGCATATTTTGCGCAAAACTAATATATATGTCATCGTGACACTCTACCTAGACGACAATCCTTCATCACACATACTTAAAGCCTCTCAGAGCCGATCGATCGTAGTCTAACAATTTTGAGGTAGATCGCCAGCAGCTTGAGCACCCCTGCCGTAGAGACTAGAGTATAGTTGGAGTAAATAAATGTAGCCAACCTGCTTTGTAGAGCGCTAAAATGTGGCCAGCCTGACGTATTGCCGTGCCCTAGTTATGATACAGTATTTAAACAGGATAATGGACCCTTTAAAATTAATATAATAGAAGCGTTTAAATACATACTTCCATACTTCCGTAAAAGTTTATAATGATAAATTTCATATAATTCAAGGCCCAAAGAAATTTTATTTTGTATAAAATTTTGAGTTACTTTAGTATTTTAGAGTTTGATTGGGTTAATAAATAAACATAATATTTTACTATTGATAATAATTTTAATAACATTCCTCATAAAAAGGCGGACCGACAAACAACAGTGTAGATTTAATAAAGTATATTTAAACAATTTAGCTTAATATTAAAAAAACAACAAAAATGTTACCCATAGGCGAAACCATAGACACAGGCTCCGCGCAATATCCAACCGTCGCATGGAGGTTATCTAGCAGCTCTTTGAAAGGAGTATGTTTGGTCATCTCCTTGATGCGCTGCGTGAACTTGAGCAACGAGGCCTCGCGCAGTTGTTTCAATGAGTTTCGAGCTTGTATCCGGAGTGACTCCGCCTGGGGTCCCCGGAGAGCTGACGTGCAACCATGAGAACATCCCAGTTGACGTAACAATCTGCAATTTTTAATATTTGATAATCAATAAGACTGTTCATTACTTCTATCCAAGATTGGATTGCGTGTACCACCTTATCATTGTCGTATTAGTACATATCTGCCAGTACATGTATGATTTTTCAGAAATAATTATCGCTCAAATTCACCTACCTAACCAACTTATTTCAAATTGTATAACAGTAAATCCCATAGTAATAGTAGTATATATATTCAAAACATACGCTAACTTACAATGATAAATGAAGGCAACGCCGTGCATACCTACCATAAGTTAGATATATAAGTATTAAATATAGGAAATTTTACATTATAGGTAGTTATAATATTTATTGTATACTAGCTGACCCGACAGACGTTGTTCTGTATGTTATAAACAAAATAATGCTTTTTATGAATTTGTCTATAATATATCATAACATCAAGAATTATTTCGTAAAATATGCACCCTGTTGTTGTAATTAAATTGTTTCACAGCATAACTGTCAAAACGCTGCGTCAATAAATTATCTCATAGAAAATATGTCCATACAAAACAAATATTGGAAGTAAAAATAATTGTTTGAACAAATCTTGCCGTTTTAGGTTATTCATTTGAAACTATTATTAATTTGATTTCTGAACAAATCAAATCAAATCAAAATCAGTTTATTCAAGTAGGACACGAAAATGACACTTATGAATGTCAAAAAAAAAATATTTTTTTCTTATAGAATCTACCGCTACTTCGTAAAGGGTTGAGCTAATGAGAAGAAGTAGCAAGAAACTCATTGCCACTCTTTTATATCAAGATTTACAGATCATTTCAATTACAATATAATATTTGAAATGTAAAATGCTGCAACAAACACACTCAAACGTCAAATAGTCAACGTCTTACACGAGCAAGTCAAAAAAGTAAATGTAAATTAATACAAAAGTTATTGAGTACAGTAGCTGCATCATCCACATACACCATTAATAAATAAAGGTATTCTGTGAGCATTTTATAAGCGATTATAAATAAATAAACATGTATATATCCATACATATATATATATATACACAATAACGTTTAAGAATCAAAAACGAGTCCCCGGCAACAGGATCACCCTGCCACCACAAGCATGACGCATGAGCCAGCCATCGCCTCCCTCGACCATATTTTAGGGAAGGGAACGACCCGTCCCACGTCGCCGCCACAAGCAGTGACAGTTAAGCGAGCATGATGAAAACTGTCACAGGAACTCAACCAAATAACAAAAAACAAGAATGTTCATCTAAAATATATTCAACAACACTCACTAAACACCTCTACTCATAATTTGACCATTTTGCTTTTAGTATAAATTATCATTTTTCAAAAATTATTCATCATTATAAATACTATTATATTTAATTAAGGGTAACTAAAGCTCAAATCTTTCAGAGCAATTCATACCCATGCTTTCTGATCATCTAAATAATCTTTTAAATTGTAATATGATTTTTCCATAAGTTTATGTTTAATTTAGGCTTTGAACTTGTTGAGGGACATTTCCATTATGTTCTCAGGAAGCTTATTATAAAATCTAACGCAATTACCGATGAATGACTTTTCGAGTTTACTATGCCTAGAAGTGGGCATTAACAGTTTAATTTTGTTTCTAGTATTAATATTATGTTTTTCATATACCTTTTGAAATTTATTGCCATTTTTATGAACATACACTAAATTTTCATATATATATTGGTTAGAAAAAGTCATTATTTTAAAATCTTTAAATTTAGATCTAAGCGACTCTCTTGGTCCCATACCATAAATTGCCCGAACAGCTCCTTTCTGCAGCACGAAAATAGAATCAATATCAGCAGCATTACCCCATAATAATATACCATATGACATAATGCTGTGAAAGTAACTAAAATAAACCAATCTTGGAGTTTCAATGTCTGTTAAGGAACGAATCTTTTTTACTGCGTATGCAGCAGAACTTAATCTACTTGATAAATTTTCTATATGAGGGCCCCATTGGAGTTTGGCATCTAGCGTTATTCCAAGAAAAACAACGGTATCAACTATATCTAATTTCTCGTTTTCAAGCTGTATATCGATTGACACTTGCTTAACATTAGGTAAAGTAAATTTAATGCATTTCGTTTTATTTGTATTAAGTAACAAGTTATTAGCTTCAAACCAATGCACAACTTTAGTTAAAGCATTGTTAACAACAACAAAATTAGGTATGCAACGGTGTATTTTAAACATGAGTGATGTATCATCAGCAAACAACACAATTTGATATTTATCCTTTGCAATATAAGGGAGATCATTTATATAAATAAGGAATAGAAAAGGTCCTAAAATCGAGCCCTGTGGAACCCCCATTTTAACTGTTGATCCAGAGGACCTCTTTCCATTGATATCCACCTTTTGAATTCTACAATTTAAATAGGATGTCATTAAGTCCAATGCTTTATTTTTAATACCGTAATGGTGAAGTTTTCTAACGAATGTTTCGTGTTCAACACAATCGAACGCCTGGGATAAGTCACAAAAGACGCCAAGTGCATCACGAGACTCCTCCCAGAACGACGACACATCAAAGGAAAATAAATCAATGTTTTTATTTAATTCTGAGCATTTTCATATTTATTCACCTTTGAAACCTTCCATGAACTTCCACAAATAATTCAAGACCAAAATTAGGCAAATCGGTCCAGCCGTTTTCGAGTTTTAGCGAAACTAACGAACAGCAATTCATTTTTATATATATATAGATCTAGTTGGTAAGCCTTTTTAATAAATAAATAATCTATACTATAATAATGAAAATGTCATGCTCATTGAAAAACAAGAAAAGAATTAAATACTATTTAGAACTGACACAACGACATTTACACAATATTTAGTTTGTAAAACGTATTTTTTTTGTAAATTATTAAACAAGTATGAGTGTCACTTGATCGAAGGTAAAGCTGTGAATGACTTAATCGGGAATATTAATTATAACAATACCTTAAAATAATATGCATAATCATATAATACGGGCAGTCATAATTATCATCATCTCTTGGTCTACATTTGCTCTCTGACGCATCAATATTCGTTGACTCTTGGCTGTGGGCATATCTAATGTCTGAATCCCGGTCCTGAAAGAAAACATTGAACGTTCATTCTAATATACGCTTTATTTACCTTTTTTATATACGATTTTGGCTGTTAATTGTAAAACCTCCATACCGAAACACAATTATGCTCGCACGTTACTGCTTTGCGGCAGAAATAGTTTCCTTGT
The DNA here is from genome assembly GCA_949711755.1 of Leptidea juvernica. Classification (NCBI taxonomy): domain Eukaryota; kingdom Metazoa; phylum Arthropoda; class Insecta; order Lepidoptera; family Pieridae; genus Leptidea; species Leptidea juvernica. The sequence continues at coordinate 9,236,153 of CATIXQ010000027.1, forward strand.
GTTACCCACATGGCCGTACCCAGTGCATGATCCCTTCTACTGGTACATAAGTCTGTCTAATCTCTGTGTTTATACATATAAATATATTATTTTTCTATGGCATTTTTAAAGTTGCCCGCTCATAAACTTTTCTAAAAAATAGAAAAGTAACCACAGCTTGAAGTCAGCATTTTTTCTGACGCAAAATTGGTGAATTGAAAATGAATATCATAAGCCCTTAGTGTTCTAATAGAGTATTAACTATATTCAATGTTGTCTTGTAATTATTTTGTATTTATTCTGAAATAGACGTGTTATCGGCAATTTAAAAGTACAAGAATCAGTTTATTGCTAGTTAAAATTTCTGAGGTAATGGTAGACTATTAGAAATGAATAAATTATTTAACACAAACCTTGCTTTCCTTATCTTTGAACTCATTCATGGGGTCTGTTGACTCGGGTTTAGGATCCTGTACCTTGTCTGTTTGCCAATTCTTATGGACACCTATTTCCATGAGTGTATCAACTAAATTTAACATTACTTCCATAACTCTTATCGTGATATAGAAACTGTCCATCGTAGATACTGAATACACCGCCTGGAAGATAATGATGAATCAAACTGAGTCATTTTATATATTAATACACCACCTGGAAGATAATGATGACGATTCAAACTGATTCATTTTATATATTAATACACCGCCTGGAAGATAATGATGACGATTCAAACTGATTCATTTTATATATAAATACACCGCCTGGAAGATAATGATGACGATTCAAACTGATTCATTTTATATATTAATACACCGTCTGGAAGATAATGATGACGATTCAAACTGATTCGTTTTATATATAAATACACCGCCAGGAAGATAATGATGACGATTCAAACTGATTCATTTTATATATTAATACACCGCCTGGAAGATAATGATGACGATTCAAACTGATTCGTTTTATATATAAATACACCGCCTGGAAGATAATGATGACGATTCAAACTGATTCATTTTATATATAAATACACCGCCTGGAAGATAATGATGACGATTCAAACTGATTCATTTTATGTATTAATACACCGTCTGGAAGATAATGATGACGATTCAAACTGATTCGTTTTATATATAAATACACCGCCTGGAAGATAATGATGACGATTCAAACTGATTCATTTTATATATTAATACACCGCCTGGAAGATAATGATGACGATTCAAACTGAGTCGTTTTAAGGACTCTTTCTTGCCCTTGATAACATTATTCCTGGTGGCAGCAACTATAAAATGAATATTGATAGGCAAAACCATAATTGGCAAGCATAATGACCGTTCAGCGCGTAATGTACTTTTTAATACCTACGTAAGAAGATTTTTCCATGAGTATTTAGCTTAGCGAAAGTTATTTTACGTTCAGTGCTTTTTGTTCAATTCAAAAACCAATTCAGGTTAATTTCAGGTGATTATTACTTATGCAAGTATTAAATTGTTGTTCATTGGTTTTCTTTCTTTGTGTAATTTTTTCGCAAATGTATTAAAAATGTCGTTCGGTGCAAGTGAAGAATTGTCATTTCCACTGTTCTTTTGTTGAGTCGGTGCTTCGGCTTGGGACTCGTAAAAAAATGACATAATTTCCGCACTTGTTTCAAAATGTAACTACTATAGCCAGTTTCAATCTTGGTATTGTTCTAAGTTAATATAATAATTAATGATTTTTATGTGTTAAATGTGATTAGTAGCCCCGACTGAAATTCATTGAGTTGAGTTGACAGAGATTGTTTTAATTCAATATCAAACATTTGTTAATGAATCACATTTCCTTGCATAGTAAGAGCTACTGGTTGAGATACTTAGTTTATTTATTTTTTTGAGGAAAAAAGGTATATTGGATATTAAGAGAAACCCACTGTACATTGACATTTGCACTACCAAGGTTTAGAGATTCGTTGCCAACTTTTGGGGTTTGGGTAAACTCTTAGCTTGAAGAACTATGGTATATTATGTACCTTGAGCACCACTTGTAGATCAATATCACCATCTTTAGTAATATAGTGAACCGATCCCGGGGCTTCATGGATTTCTTCCACGATATAGCTGATATTGGAGTCTGTTTGTGATCGCGTCAAGCTTGGCTTCCGTTCTGGTGTTGGGATGTGTTGAGACCCTTGTATACTTACCGAATCCATTTGCGATTCTAATGAACCCTAAAACATAAAAGGTTTTAATATTTTCCGTAAATGAGTTAAATGTCAAAATTATATAATGGTTTTTGTTTATGGAATAGGAGGACAAACGAGCGTACTGGTCACATGGTCACCTGTTGTTAAGTGATCACCGCCGCCCACAATCTCTTGCAAGACCAGAGGAATCACAGGAGCGTTGCTGGCCTTTAAGGAAGGTGTACACGCTTTTTTTGAAGGTACTCATGTCGTATCGTCCCGGAAATACCGCACAAGGAAGCTCATTCCACAGCTTTGTAGTACGTGGAAGAAAACTCCTGGAAAACCGCACTGTGGAGGACTGCCACACATCCAGATGGTGGGGATGATATCCTTACTTGTTGCGTGTCCTGCGAAGGTGGAATTCGCTGGCATTAATCAGGTTAAACAGCTTTTCTCTTCTCTTTCTTTTATTTGTTTACCAAACTTGTCATTGGCCCTCCATCTGTATTAACCAAATTTAGTATGTATACAGGCTAACATTACATAATGTAAAACATTATTTGTATAAATTGTGGCTTAAGGCACATTTCCATGAGAACTTACCCTTTATTTTCAGATTTGTAGTTCACTATAGCATACCAATATATTGCAATACCAATGGAATTAATAAAATAACACACGACTGTTTCAACTCAATTTTATTTTACTACTGAAAAATTATGCAATACAGAGCGGCTTGTGAGTAGGTAGGTACTACAAGTGTATTAAATACGATGCAGAAAGTAATAATAACTTCTGCTCGATCCATTTGACTGCACGCAACGCAGAGCAGCTCGAATTGTCGGGGACCCAGTGCTCTGTGAACGGCTGGATCAATTGTCGTTGCGTGAAGACGTCGCTTCATTATGTGTCTTCTATCGCATTTCTCACGGGGAGTGTTCCGAAGAGATGTTTCACCTGATTCCTGCCACCGACACGCCACAAGTTAGGATATCATCCTCACCATATGGATGTGTGGCGGTCCTCCACAGTGCGGTTTTCAAGGAGCTATCTTCCACGTACTACAAAGCTGCGGAATGAACTTTCTTGTGCGGTGATTTTGGGAAGATACGACATGGGTGCCTTAAAAAAAAGTGCGTACACCTTCCTTAAAGGCCGGCAACGCTCCTGTGGTTTATCTGGTGTTGCAAGAGAATGTGGGCGGCGGTGATCACTTAACAACAGGTGACCCGTATGCTCGTTTGTCCTCCTATTCCATAAAATCTACTTGAGACGCGTTAATATGGTCCAATAATGTAAAAAAAATCATAAATAATACTCTTGGTAAACCACCGAAACTTATGGCTGCATAACGACGAAAATGTTATAAATTAAAATTCTGATTTACCTGTCTTGTCTTAGATAGATAGTCGGGCGACGGTGTCGGCGTGTGCTCAGTTACAGTAATAATGGGGTTGTTTTTCTTTTGAGCTTGTGATGCTGGCATGTTTGTTATGCCTTGGGCTCTTTCTGTTTTGATCTCGCCTATATATCTGCAATAATCATTAATCGTAAAAACAACCATTGGTGAATATAACGTTTTAAAGATATAATTTATAAAATATAAGAACGCAATTTCTAAAAAGTGTAAATAATCCCGATATGATAAACGGAAAGTCCCTGTAAACAAGATTTTTAAAAATTTCTATATCTTTTAAAATTTTAAATCATATACAAACAATTATTATATACAAAAATGGCGGAGCTAGGTATCTGTTATACTTTTTAAAATACAGAATATTTTGTAAAGAAAATATCTACACATACCATCTACAAGTAATTATTGGTTAATTACCGAGAAGTCACTGACAGCTGAAACACAGTTCATACTAGTTTAGCTGTCTTTGCTCCCTGTATGGTATGTAAATAATGAATAATATAATTTAGAAACATTTGTAACATGTAATACTATTATTAATTATTGTAATGTTTGGGAAATAAAGTTATTATTATTATTGGGAACGGAGCGACCTCAGGCTATAAAATACAAAGTTTAATTGTACGATATTACTTTGTAACCATATTTTTTATGAAAAGAATAAAAAGCCCAATGAGTTTGTTGCGCCCGTTCTTCTCAGGTCTGAGGCATACTTTTGATGATATCACATCTTATTTTAAATAAAAATATTTGAATTTGAATTTACCATTAAAGAATATATCACAGATAATTTCGTTGTTTGTCGCCCTTCGCAGGTACATGAATGAAATGGGTGTGTGGGCGGGGAAAAATGAAAATGACTGCAGGCAGAGGTATCCCAACTTTTACAATTGGGTACGTTAAGTCTCTTTTTTTTTCAATTTTGTTAAATGTGTTACTTTTTTAACGTCTTGTATACGACCAAATAAAAATCACAATAATTTAGAAAAAGCCTCGATGGCCAAAGGGTTTTTAAAATTACTAGTGACTAATTCTAGTTCGCCATTTGATCTACAGTTTATTTATCTATTACAACCATAAGGTATTTGGGGTATTGACTCTAGTTTTACGGGACAAATGTGAAATACATATTTCATTCAAATATAGGACAATGGGACAATAGGCCTAGCGCTATACCGTGTCTTAGGTGCTGCTGATGCCTTTGCGATTACGAAACAGAACATTCATTAAAATATATTTATATAGCCTACCTATTTTACGGGAAATCAAGTCAAAAAGTACCCGATATTATGTCTTAGGCAACGGCATAATGCCCAAGTACTTAAATAAGGAAAAAATGGTTAAAATATAAAAAGTACAGAAATATAAAAAATTTAAATCATTATAAATATTTTTAAAATCATAAGTCTTATGATTGCTGGCAGATAAATATTCTCCTCCATTATAATATATATACTTGATCAGGTAACACCGAGATTATTTCAGTTTCCAGAACTAGGTATAGCAAAATGAGAGGCGGAGGAGATCTTGATCTTCAATGAACTCATTTTTACCTTGCAACTTACCAATTCCATGATACAGCATGTCGCCCGTCGTTAACTATATTGAAATATAAAGTTAAATGTATGTTGCGCATGCAGTGCCATAATATGTTAAACTGTTTTTTTTTTAATATGACTTCATATCATACATTATTTCATGCCAGTTTTATTTTTATATGCGACACAATATAAAAAATATTGTATAGGTAACCTACTGTTTAATTTTTCACTTTAATACAACATTAATATGTGCAGTGTCTAATTAATGAGCTAAGCTAAACTCAAATACTAATTATTGTATCTTGGCCTATCTAAGTAGAAATAAAGTTATATTTATCGCTTAAGCGTAGGACATAGTACAACATAAAAATTTAAAACTGGGGCTGTGAATATTAAGCATTAAAAATTTAATTATTTTTATATATTTAGTTTTGTGTATGCTTGTATACATATTCTATATACTTAAATATTTTATAATATAAGCAACAGTAAATGATTAGACGCACTCATGTGTGAGCGAACAAGCACTATAGGCAATACTGTTTGCACGTTTTAATACTGTCTATGTCACTAGCTTCAGCGATTAAAATATAAGAGACAATGTGCGCATACGAAGCCTACGAATATACCTATATCTACCAAGTAAGCTTGTAACCTGCATTAGACTTACACTTACCCATTTGAGGCAATCTCATCAATGAGACAGCTAATTATCGTTCGTCCGTAATATTAGCGTATAAGCATCATAAAGACAGGAGAAAGAGAAAAAAATATATTTTTAATTGATAAATACCAGAGACAAGTGTAATCATGCTGTGCTAAAGATTTTAGAAGTATATAAAAATAATAACAGATAGAATATTTTTATTAACAATTAGTATTAATGACCGATTACAGCTAAACGTTTGTTAATTATTCAACTATTTCGAAGACACGGCATGACGGCATTTTATATCGTAATAAGTCAAAAAACGCCATCTGCATTAAAAGCTTAAGAAACAGTAAAATTATTTATTAATTAGATTCGGAGTCAGTAATGAGATCTTTTTCAGATTGAGAAAAAAAAAAAACAAAAAACTACCAAATACTAATTAAAAATGAATTTCTCACCTTAGACTTGGCATACTTTTGCCTTTAACAAGATTGCAATGCAGGAAATCTCCAGTCAACCTTGTACCCACTTGGGGAAAATGGCTACCCAAGGCCGAGTTAGGCCTTTCCTCTGAATTATCCAGCGATCTGTGGTACTCCTGCAACATATAGACATTTTAATCTCGCAAAAATTTGTTAACAAATTAATAAGGAACATAATAAAATAAAAAATATGTACAGATATCATTCTTACTGCAGTGTGAAAACTAAATTTATGATCATCATTCCCAATTTTTTCGAGCGCCTTCTCAGATTTTGACAGCAATTTTGTCTCAACGAACGCTTTCAGATCTGACATTTTCATTTTACGTTTGATCTTTTCGCTGGCTCTTCTTGTCATGAGATTATCATCGTCAATCTTGGCGTGTGAGAAGGGTACCTCTGTCAGCGGCAGATCTCTAGAATCAGGCACTTCAATAAAGTTCTTTAAGGAGTCCCTTTCTTTGATCTCAGAACTTTGATATACCGATACTTCTATTTTCGGGATGGGCAATGAGTTGCTACGCTTTCGAGGTTGAGTTTGCTTGGACACGTCGTCGGATATATCTCGTAACCTGAAAATTATTTGTGTTTTAATAGTGAATTTTCAAGTGTCTAGTGATTCGTTTAGTTTATCTGCGGGTACTTTTAGATTTGGTAAACGGTGATAAAAAAAATTTATAAAATGTTAACGTCAAGCATGTATAAATAATTTAATAGATTATTAGCTACCGAGACGTTAATGTTTATTCTTATATATAAAATATCTCGTGTCCTGGTGTTTGTTACCAAACTCCTCCGATACGGCCGAACCGATTTTTATGACATTTTGTGTGCATATCGGGTAGGTCTGGGAATCGGCCAACATATATTTTACATACCCCTAAATGATAAGGGGCACCCCTAAATATTTTTTTTTGCATTTTTTTTTTATTTTTATTTTATTATGATTTAGCATTAAAAAATTCATACAACTTCAAATTTTCACCCGTCTATGATCAACACCTATTTTTGTATAGAAATTTTAATATTCTATTCCATCCACAGATACGCAATAGAGTTGCAAGATGGTAATCGAATATAATGATTATTGTAGTACCATAAATTTTATGTACGATATATTTGGTAGGTCTGAGAATCAGTCGTCATCTATTTTTTATACCCCAATTTTTTTTTATTACCTTATATTGCAATACAATGCGACGTTTGCTGGGTCAGCTAGTTGGTAAAAATATAAAAATCTCGTGTCACGGAGATGTTTGTGATAAAAGCTGATAGCTACTGAGTGACTGATTTAATGAAAATATATAAAACCGTTTTTATTTCATATCTTACTCCTTTCATCGGTTTAGGCTAGACTTTCATTTTACGATGGCTTTAGATTTTTTTTTATTATGATCAGAACGACGACTGTCGGGTCTAGTAGGTATTATAATATGTATTTTCAAGTATGCATATTGTACAAAATATATCGTAATCAATAGTACCTACAGGCTATTCCTAGTTTTGAACTAGATCATTCGTTGAAAATAATTGAGTCAATAACTATTGTTATTATCGATTTGAGCTCAAATCAAACCGATGGTCATAAATAGACACCTAGAGGTCGACACCATATTTAATAACCTTAGTAAACACCTAGCCTATTATAATTCAATGTTCTTACTACAAACTGATTTTCATCGAGTTCAGTCAGTTTCACTGAACTAAGTAAAATTGACTTGCCAAAAAAATTAAAAATTACAAACAGAACCTAAATATTCAAAAATAGCTGTTTTATTTATATGTGATAACAGCCTATATAAAATATAGCTGAATAAAATATATATGATAATAAGCCGATCCACTGCGCTAAACACGTCTTTGTATCTCAACCGTGGAAACTTGGAAAGAGTCCAACTATATCGATACTTGGGAACCATGATTGACGAAACACACAGATAGAAGACCACAGTCTGGAAATACAGTGTAGTATTGAACAGGCAAGAAACGAAGAGTTCTCTGTGAACGTAATTTAAAATGTCCCTTCGGATACGGGTAACACGGTGGTAACAGTATGGTTTCTTAGTTTTAATGTATGGGATCAAAGCATGGACATTAACGCAAGCGATAAGCAACAAGCTGGAAGCATTTAAAATGTGGGTATACAGACGAATATTACGAACATCATGGACAGATCGCATTCGCAATACCAACGTGTTGAAGAGAATGGAAAAGTCCATAGAGTTACTCAAATGAGTACAAAGGAGAAAGCTTCAATATCTGGGCCATTTTTTTTATGGAATAGGAGGAAAAACGAGCGTACGGGTCACCTGGTGTTAAGTGATCACCGCCGCCCACAATCTCTTGCAACACCAGAGGAAACACAGGAGCGTTGCCGGCCTTTAAGGAAGGAGTACGCGCTTTTTTTGAAGGTACCCATGTCGTATCGTCCCGGAAATACCGCACAAGGAAGCTCATTCCACAGGTTTGTAGTGCGTGGAAGAATGCGGTAAAAGACACACAATGAAGTGACATCTCTACGCAACAAACGGCAAACGAAGACCTGGCTGCAGACGAACATCCTGGCGTATGTATCTTCGCCAGTGGTTCAACATGAGTACAAAACCACTGGCAGTGGTGAACAAAATCCAGTTAGCCTTAATGATTGCCAACCTTTGATAGGAGATTGCACTAGAAGAAGTATTATTTATAAGAACATTGCAGGTATATATCGCTCATAATATTTTAAGTAAATAAGTAAGTTAGGTCTTTATTTGTAAACAAGGGTAATACATTATAGATGATTTAAATAAATTTTAGCTCTTCAAGTCGTCAAGACCTGTCCACTTACGGCCGTTCCCAATATTCAGTATCTCTTACTTGAGATAAAAATCGTAATTATCGTTGACTTTTCTGTCCCATTAAACTTATCGACGGTAACTCACCTTATCCCTACACGCTGTCTGTTAATGGGACGACGTATAGCTTACCAGCGATAGAAGTTTTTATGGAAATTTCAATTCACGCGTCCCAATATAAAGCGATAAGAATGACTTATCGGGTATATTGGGACAGCTTCAGATTATTGACAGCTAATTACTGACAGTAGAGGGTAGTAATTTATCTCTATCTGTAGATAGTAAGTTACCTATTGTATAGGTAATACAGAGCCCAGTAGACCCCCTCTTCTTGCCACTGCGGTGCAAACAAACAGCGTAGTGTTGCCACGTCTAATATAGTTGCTGCCGATACCTGTAAATAAAATGTTTCTGTGTTGAATCTTATGCAACATGGTAGCAAGGTATCAAAAAGTTAAAAATTAATTTTCATTCCGTGTACCAGCGAGCTGTAGGTACACACACTCACGAACCGCAACAATAAAACAACCAACACAGTGAGTGAATTAGTATTGTTGCTATAACAACAGTAAATAAAGATGTAAGTTGCAACAGTAAACTTATCATAATATTTATGAAAGTAGGTAAAGTAAGAATATTATGTGAAAGAGACGGATGTCTCTTTACTCTCATTTAATTGGCAGTCAGGTTCCTACTAACTTAACTTTGTAGGGATAATTATTCTATTATGCACTAGTGTGTTGTATAATTATACCCGTGTGTGTTACAGTTCGGTTTATGGCCGTAAAAACGATATAATAAGGCTCACTTTACGAGTATGTGTTGAAAAAGTTAGTACGAGTATAATCATCAAATATTATAAAAAAAATCTTACATTGGCTTGCTTCGCCGATGGACCTTTTTCGGTAGAAGTGTGCGTTGTTTTAGCGCCGGGGACACCGCAGCTGTCCGAAAGCGATTCTTTATCTGACGAACTGTCAAAAAATTAACATTAAAACATATTATCTACAGAACGTGAAGATGTGGCGCAATGGGTACAGCCGTTGACTCTGTCCCCGGATCAATCCTCGCCCGCCACGTACCAGCTGCTGTTTTCGGTTTCCGAATTAATATGTACTTATTCGACGCTTTATAAGGACGGCAATGCTTTGGTGTTACAAGAGGGTACCGCGCTTAGAGCTAAGATGGTATGTAAGCTCGTTTGTCCTCTTCCAATCATAATGCAGTTAAATGCATGCAATTTATCGGTAAAAATCTTAATCTGAATAGTGAAGTTCTCGGTACGAGTCGTGAGTACAGATAGAAACTGGTGTATGCATCTTTATATCATAGATGTGACGGTTCTTTATGCAGGGGATGCATACGGGCAGAAGAAAAGGGCACGAATACTCTAATCTACTAACGCTCCCGGAATCCTGCTTTATTGGCCGGCCTGGGGTGGTTGGAGTAAGAAGGAGTAACTGACACCCACAATGGCCCAATCAAGAGGCTAAGTGCGAAAACAGGCCAGTCAAACTAATACTTCGTGAAGTCACATGCACTCTCGAAGTATCTAAGCTTGATCGGCAATGCATGATGAAAATAATGGAAGCGTTATCACGTTAAATTTTAGGCTCTTCTTGTTCTAAAACCCTACTAGGTTACTGAAAAGGGCAATCTCCCTTATCAGTTATGTTGTTCAAAAGGAAATCCGGCGAGGGACAAGATTTGCTCGCGCCGATAACATCAACGTTAATTTTATATGAACGAGTTCAAATTGGCGCGAATACTGAGTAGAATTACAGCAAAATTTACGCGGCATTACATTTGAGAATAATAATTCCTGGCAGATGAGATGTAATTTTGAAAGTCTCTGATTAAAGTAAAGTACTATAACGCGCTATTAATTAGGTCGTTTTGTACTATGTTCCATCTCAAATTATATTGATAATTTTATGGACAGATAGCCTAGTAGCGTTTTACATAAGGTGGATCGACTAATGTCACCTGCTTTCATAAAATAGCAATCTTAAGCTATGATGTCATAAGAGATACTTTCCGATTGAGAATCCTAAATTTACGACACGTGGGAATTTTTATCACCAAATGCGAGAATGAGAGAGCGGGCAAATCGTAGCGCATCGCGTCCCACGTCTTACGCGGGTTTCGGCTTGGTTTGACAAATGCTTAACTCTGTGATAATATTAAAACTTCAAAACAGCAGTAATGCTTTAATAATAAATCTAATATTCTTAACCTCATTTTGGTAATCTGTGGCAATGGTTTTATTCCAGGCAGGGTTGGTTTTGGTGTATCTGGTTTCCGAATTTGAAATAAGCTTGGATCCGCCGCATACACTGTGTAGGCACCTCTGTTTGTACCCCCATAGTTGGATTCGGATGGTAGCCTATATATAAACTGTAAAATAAAAGAAAGTGCAGATTAAGGAATAATTTACACCCAACAAAATTTGTATGATTAGGTACTGAAATACATAACTATATATGAATATAAATACAGAGCGTCTATGAGCCAGAAAACTGTCACAAAATGGTCTACAAGGGGCCCCACACCAGGATGTAGATTTAACCTATGTGTTTGGGGAAACTGATCGTGCGGTTTCCCTCACATCGGCTTGATTTTGGCGCTTACGCAGTGTTCTGTCAATGCGTATTATTTTACGTGTATTAATAGATTGCTTATAATTAGGATGATTTGAGTGAGTGTATCTATAAGACCATGCAAAATAAACCATCTAAGCAAAATAAGCGTCAGAACTTGGTGAGGGAATAGTGTGCCATATATGGCACTCTCCATTTTGTAAATCTTTATTTATCTGAAAACTCTAGTGCCCTGGGTCACTGCCGATTTTAGAAGGATAGATAGTATTACAATTATTTTTACCACATGTTCTTCTTCAGTGCTAGAACTCTCTTCAGGAATAGTTTCAGGGAATATGGTTTCCTTTGGTGAGGATAACCATGGCTCTTCTTCTGTGCTTCCTTGTTTTGATGGGGCTTCAGACTGTGAGATTGATATATTTTGACTTGGTGGGCTTCCATTTATAACCCCCTCTTCTTTAGAGAACTTCCCTGGAAATATTGTAACAAATTCTATATGAAACCTTTAAAAATTCTTATACCATTCCCAAGGTTGTGCAATCTAACACCTACTATGTACAAACAAATCAATTTCAAAGATAAATGTTTTAAAATGTTTGCCAACACTATGGGAAAGTATTTTGGGGCAAGCAACTCATTGCCACTCATTTAAGTCGATGTATGGAACTTATGCTGATGATAATATTGAAGTTGTCATATAGATGCAAGGCTCATTGGTAAAAGGGATATGACTAGTGGCATAAAACAATTGGGGATGAAGTACAGTAAATAAATAAAAATCAAGACCCTGACATTCCTCCAATTTAAGTCATCCCCAATAAGATGTGCATCAAGTTTTCTGACAAGCTTTTCCAGGGCCTTGTCAGTGGTCACAATTTTCCAGTGCAAGAGAGAGAAGGTTGTGAAAATTGTTGCTTCTGTTCTCTCCCATTCAATAACATAACCATTAAGTTATAGATAAAATAAATTATTTTAACAACAGCATATATACTTACGACCCAAGAAAATATCTCCTGGATGACTCTTTTTGGAATATTTCCCACCGAATGGTTTAGGCTTGGGTTTCACAAGAGTTGTAAAGCAAGCAGCATCTGGATGCCTATATTCCCACAAGGCTTGCCACAATTTAAGACCATTCTCTAGCCTGTAGTTTGATGTGAAATCTGATTCTTTCAAATGATGTGATATTGGCGCAAATAAAAATATGAAAAGCTAGAAGGAAATAAAATATTAATATATTTGCAAGACATCAAATATTTTTATTTACAATGACTGCAAGCTCCAAAATAATTATTTGGAAGATTATATTTTGTTTTTTTGGTTACACAATTTTATATACAGTGTGGTACCACAATGGCGACATTAAATAAACATGTTATCATAAAAAAATATTCAAAAGTAAAATACATAGTTCGCCTAAATAAATTGATTTACCATAATATAATTTCGGAACAAACTGTAGGAAATCTAGTAGTCGCGCGCTAGTATAGGCACTGACACCTACATTATGCCGTATTATGAGAACAAATAAGAGTGATTAAATTTTTTTTTCTAAAAATTCTACAATAATTATTGTTTTATGATAAAAGTTAGATAGCTCTCCCCAGCGTCATTAAGTGTTGCCATTATAGTTCCACACTGTATATAATATATAAAAAAAACAGTGTTCGAAGTAAATCCATCGAACAGCATTATATTACAAATATTGCTTAGTAGATAAAATTAATTGTAATAAAACCATGTGTTGCCTTTAGTAAGGCAGTACGCAAGTAACCATTGATCGGTCCTGTCCAAGTTACCATTAACCATTACAGGACTGGTCCGAGTAACCATTTTAACCAATGAATAGTAGAGATCCACGTACTGTACATCCATAGGTCTCTGGTTCATATCCGGCTCGAAGGACCATGAAAAGGGGTGCACTTAGGGGTAGTATTTACTTAAGATACTAAACTTATCTATGACACTTGCTAAATTAATATAATTAATGGTTCTACTAGTGAGTACGCGGATCTCTACTAATAATTGGTTAAAATGGTTACTCAGACCAGCCCTGTAATGGTTATAGGCAAATGGTTCATGGTAACTAGGACTGGACCGATCAATGGTTACTCGCGTACTGCATCTCTACTATGCATTGATAATAAATAATAATGGTTAAAATGGTTACTCGGGCCGGTCCTGTAATGGTCAATGGTAACCAGGACTGACCCGTTCAATAGTCACCCGCATACTGCCTTAATAAAGGCAACACATGGTTTTATTACAATAAATTTTATCTACTATGCAATATTTGTAATATAATGCTGTTCAATGGATTTACTTCGAACAACCAATGTACAAACATTTTGGGATAAATTACTTACTGTCATAGTAGGAACAGAGAAAAGATAGTGGAAAGGGTTTGAGTAGTACTTTCCATTTTCATAATCATTCTCAGCACATTCATCAGATGCATCAAGTAGAATCCAGTGTAGTGTGTAGAGCAGTTTTGTCTCTACATTTCCTAGGGATTGCATGTTGTCTTTCACTCTGGGAATAGAAAATAAATCAATGTGCAATTCTTCATACATTTGAATGTAATTCCAGAAAAACGTTCCAAACCACAATCATGTCGAAATTGAGTTAAGAACAAAAAACTGGTCACATGATTCATATTAAAAGACCAACAAAAAATGGCAGCCCTACTATCACTCTTTAAATGACATCATGAGTTAGTAAACCAACCCACATGGGGTTGGGCTACTAACTCATGATGATATAGAATACACTAATATTTATTAAACTTTAAACATAAATTCCTTAAAATGTGATGTTTGTGGCTTGGAACATTTTTCAGGAACTATGTCTATTTAAGAGTTTTGAAAATAGATAAGATCAAGATATAATTTGCTATATTATCGTGGAATCTTGCTAATTAATTGGGCATACCTGTTGTGCAGTAATGAAGCCAAAGAGTGCATTACATGAGGCAAAGCAGCTTGTATTAGGCGCCATCGCGGTATTGTATCAATGGCTTCTATAAGGCTACTTGATAGACCGAATCGAAGATTTTGCACTAATACTTTCTCGAGGGACTAAAAAAAATAATTCATGATAGAATTCCAATAGGTTTATTGCCAATTCAATAAGTAGTACTACACACCTTGCATGCCTCTTTTGATTCCTGTTATTAGTCGCATGAAATGTTAATTACGTATTAATACACTTGCACTACGAATGCATTTTTAAAAATAATAATATTTTCCAAAAAAACACTATTATTGCAGCTAACTCTCGAACTCTGGTAACTTTGTAAGGTAAATAATACATTAGTTGCTTTCAAGTCTCCCGCAGTACAAAATCAAAACAAACAAACCATTAGCATTTAGCTGTCAAACTTGAAACTGTCAAGTGTCAAATGTCAAGTATCAAACTAGATAGTAAATAGGCAAAAGTTAACATTGTTAGAGGTGAAAAACATCAATAGTCATAATATTAGGTTTTTCCTGAAAAATAATTGAAGTAACCAAAAACGTGATTTTTTTTATATATATCAAATCTTTACATAGATATTGCTCCTACCTACATAATATTATTGACGACCTGTATAGCCGACTGGTTAGCGATCCTGCCTACTAAGCTAGGGATCCCGGGTTCGAATCCCGGTAGGTGCAAGCATTTATATGATGAATATGGATGTTTGTTTCCAAGTCATGGATGTTTATATGTATTTATGTATGTTTAAGTAAGTATATTGTATTAAATATATCGTTATCTTGCAATCATAACACAGGCTATATATGCTTAATTTGGGGCAAGATAATTTATGTAAAAAGTGTGTCAATATTATTATCACAACATGTACTGAAAGTTTTTTGTGTAACTACTCCTAATTTAAAATAATATAAACCAAATTCAACTTACGTGATGTCCTGGAGCTCGTTGGCAGAACTGCATGTATAAAAAATAATTTTCCATTAGGTAAGCTAGAGTCTGGCTATAGAAATCTAGCCCAAAGAAACGGCGGAAAATTCTTCTTAGGCTTCACTCTCAAATTCTAATAGTTTGAAGTATTCACTTACAAAATCAAATATTTTTATTCAATGTGGGATACGAAATCACTTATTGAAAGTAAAATACTTACAGGAAAAAGTATTACTCAGACCTAAGAAGAACGGGGGCTAGAAACTTAGCGATGTCAATTTTTTTTTTTAAGTGAAAACTTCCTTAGCGGCGCTGAGTTTTTTTTCTGGGAAGGGTATAAAATCTTATACTGGCGTCAGGACACGTGGCCTGATCGAAAATTCGTGAGACAGTCGTTGAAATTATGATTGAAAGATTTATACTTCTAACTAATTATAGTTCGGCTATTTCAACTAATGATCATATGGTCATTGGACCAGTGGTTGAATTATCGTAATTGCGAAGCCAGAACTCCGTGAAATATATTTACAGTTTAATTATTTGGTCTTTAAACTATATTATTGGAAATCTTGGTTTATTTAATATATGCAAACTCATGAATGCTCGCAAGGATGGTGGGAACCGTTGGAAGTGAAATCGCTTCCATCGCTAGCCTAGAACAAAAACTTCTCAAACATAAATCTGTGGGAACACTGTATTGGCGACACAATCGTATTTAATCATATACCAGAGAATAAGCTCTGTGCTGTAATACCCATCGTCATGCCATGTCCATGACCCTAAGCCCACCTGTCGACGAGCGATCATTGCAGAAGCAGAGCAGATCTAGAGCGAAGTTAAACTTTAAGTTCATAGCCGTTCATGAAGGGGATCTTAACTCAAGTAAGTCATCTATATGGTAGGACAATAACGTCACAAAGTTCCACAAATGTGAAGTTGATATATTAGAATTACACTTTTCCGCTTCAATTTATGAAGTTATTCTCTTGTTCACTAATGTGCCCAACTTATGAAGTAATGATTGCAAATATACAAATGTATAATATAATGTCATATGATAAACTTGTAGAGAATATATTTTTATAATTATAAATAAATAAATGTTCAACTTTTATTGTGAGTAGAGGTATTTAGTGAGTATATCTGTAAGATTTTTTTAGGTGAGTTTCCGGGGCAAGGCTTGTCATGCTCGTCTAAATAGCACTGCTCGTGGGGCGGGCGGTTCGTTACTTTCCCTAAGATATGTGTGAGGGAAGCGATGGCTGGTCCATACGTCATGCTTGTGAACTAGCGCTGCTTGTGAATGGTCGGTCCTGTATTTGAGGCTTTTATCTTTTATTTTAAATCGATAATTATTCCATTCCGTCCATTTTAAGTTATTTGTTCCAATAAATAATTGCTCGCATAATATGTTTAATTATTACATCTTGCCATCAATTTGTAAAAAATATTGATATTTTTAACCGAAATTCCTCATATTTAGAATTAAGTATTCTCAAAATAGCGATTTTCAATAGATTACGTAAGAATATGTCCGACTTACTTAAAATTCGAGAAAATATTGTCTGGTCAGAATTAGTGAAAACTTGAACATTAACGTTGTGCATTTCGGGTATTGAATATTTTGGAATGCTTAGGGAATGATTTCGCACGTATTGCTTTATCAGTATAAAAGTACTAGTATTTATATGGTTAAATACAATATTCATTTATTGCGCTATCGTAGGTACACAAAAATCATAATTTATACTACACTAGCTGACCCGTCAAACGTTGTTTTGCCATATAAAGTATAATTCAGGCGATAGTTTTATGAGTAATAAAATATTGCCTATATTATAGCCTGTACATCATTTTGTTCTATTGTCAATAGTTTTTGCAGCGCACGCAAAAATAGGTTTTCGATTTTACACCTTGTGTTACAAAATAGCAATTTTATTACGGATCCCTAAATTTGAAAAAAAAAACATAGCCTATAGCCTTCCTCGATAAATGGACTACCCAACACTGAAAGAATCATTCAAATCGGATCAGTAGTACCAGAGATTAGCGCGTTCAAACAAACAAACAAACACTGCAGCTTTATAATATTAGTATAGATAAAAAATTTAGAACTATTAAAATTATTTTACATTAAAAAGTTTATCCCTCAGAAAAATCAACTTTCATCCATAATTTCAACGGCTCTTCTTTACCAGCATCATCATCGCTAATCTTTAAAACTGATACAATAGGTTTATGGTATCTTAAGTAAAAAACAAAATAATAATAAAAAAAAGAATATAATAAGTAACAAAGAAACACAAGTACAATAATCGCATAAGGGAGACAGCCTTCGCTAATGACAAAGCATAATAATGAAATAGAATCCTTACCGTGCAAGCTGCATCGTGCACTTTTCCAAACTTTGGTCGAACGAAAGGTGTGGTTTGTCGCCATAAAAATATCTGCACGGCATACGGTATGATGTCATCGTTGCTGGGATCATCTTCAGACGTATCTTTTTCTTTCATCATTTTATATAATGCAGGAAAACTGAAACTTTAACTTGGTAAGTAAAATAATAGTGGTTAGTTGAATAGGTATTAATACAACAATATATGATTGATAATTATTATCACGTCGTGAATTGTAAAATCAATTGTATTTTTTGTACGAGAAAAAGTGACGAAATGAGCAAGATGTGAATCTGATGGTAAGTGATACCCTGCCAACAATGTTATGCCACTCCGAATTCTTGGTTGAATCCAAAATTCTTAGCGGCATTGTAACTACGCAACTACTTTGAGTAGTAGTTTCTTGAACATAATGAATACAGCAATTACTTATGATTTGATTCGATTTATTAGGTACTGAATTTTCAACTGTCTCTATAAATATTGCGTTGTATTACACACCACTGACATAGAGATACGAAACTCGGACTATGCCCCAGGTAATACCCCAAAAATAAAAGAGCTAATTAAGAATGGTATCTACTTGCGTTTTATAAAATTGGGAAATATGTACCTATATTTTTAATTATAATTTTGCATTTGCCAAATTAAAGTTGTAAAAATTATACTGAATGCAATCATCATCATCATCAGCCGGAAGACGTCCACTGCTGGACAAAGGCCTCCCCCAAAGAAATCCATAACGATCGGTCCTGCGCTGCCCACGTCCAACGTACTCCGGCGATCTTGACCAGATAAATAAATGGAATACTGAAGCCACTAAATACAATGACTATACTTATTTGAGTATCTGTCTATATGTATATTCGTACCTAATTATTGAGGCGTATCCTAGGTTTCAGATTAACAAAAAAACAACTATCATTACAATTATTATTATTCTACAACTTACCCTTTTTAATAATCAACATATTACGCAGTAACTATCACAGGTAAACACCGATAAGCTAACCATTTCATCTCATCTATAGGGAGCAAGCGCTCTGCGTGAAAATACGAGGCGAAATGCGAGGCTTTCAATACTCTCCCTTCAGTAGGGTTCTCACCTGTCAATATTCTCGTATTAAAAGTGTTTCAATACATCAGATATAATAAAATATTAATTTTAGTTATTAATACTTTTTTGTATTTAATGTAAATTCCTTATTGTATTTGGAGAATACTACCAATAGAAATGTGCAATGTAATTTCAAACAAGGTACTTCTGAATTAACCAGAATTTGTTATTCAAATTCAAATATTTTTTTTCAAAATAGGATTTAAAATCACTTATTGAACGTCAAAAGTTACCACCCATTCAAAAGAGACTGCCTCAGACCTGAGAAGAATGGGCGCAAGAAACTCAGCGGGCTGTTTTTTTTAAATACAAAATATGGATTACAATATAATATCGTACAATAAACATTTATAATTAAAGAGCCTGAGGGTGTTCGCTTTATTCCCAGTCCGTGGTGTCATTAAGAAAATCGTTAATGCTACCTTTCCCACACAAACGTTTTTTAACAAATCTTTTAAATTTCGTAACACATTTGTTTTGTACATTTTCTGGGATCATATTGTAGAAGCATATACATCGCCCAACAAAAGACTTACTTACTCGACCCAACCGAGTAGTAGGCATAACAAGTTTATGTTTGTTCCTCGTGTTAACATTATGAATGTCACAGTTTCTAGAAAATTCCTCAATGTGAAAAAATGTATTGAGAAAATTATCAAAAATGTATTGAGATGCAACAGTCAAAATGTTTATTTCTTTAAATTTTTCTCTTATTGATTCTTTAGGACCTAGGTTATAAATCGCGCGAATAGCCCTCTTCTGCAGCACAAAGATAATATTAATATTGGCCGCACTGCCCCATAACAATATAGCATAGGACATAATACTATGAAAATTGTTATATTTTATGAGACTTTATTGTCCCGTTTGGTTTTAATTAGGGTGCTTCATTATACCAATACCATGCAGAGTCAACCCTATCTAGATTAAATCGATTCCTGCGCGGTGGATTTCGAAGCTGCAGCCTCTCGTCTGCCATCGTTACCATGGCAACGACAATATGGCGGACTTATAGGTAAGAACTGTGGGTTAGAAAGATAATTATTATAATTTCTATCGGTTTCTTTGAAAGATATCTCAGGCGTTTGTCTATTACGGCGAAGCCTACCTAAAATGCAATAACCGCCTTTTTAAATATGAAAATATTATCTATAAAGCTATAGCTAATATATAGCTGATATAGATATCGATAAATTAGGGAGTGTATTTTTGAAATTCAGTCATATATTACAATTAAAGGCATTTGAACATCAGTCTCGTGTTAAAATTTTATTCAGTAGCTCATTTTTCCTTCTATTTAATAAAATAAAGAAGCGCCTCGTCCATAAACGATCGAAGACCTTCCCAATATCAACCAAGTTGTAATATCTTTCTGCTAAATATTCCAGAAGGTCACCAGCAGAGCTCATGATGTTCTCCCAGATTTTCATGGAGGTTATTGTAAAGGCTTGTAGTTAACCGGATCCGAACTGTCACTTTTTCTGGGTATGTAATGGACAAGGGCTGAAATTTATTAGTTCGGGACTACGCCATTTGAGTATGAGTGCAGGAACAAACGCGTTAGCACCGGGGCCAACCCAGGGAAACACGTTTTAAGCATGATGGGAGAAATGCCATCCGGCTCCCTCAACTTCTTAACGTCCAAGGCAAACAGAGTGCACCGAACAGTTTTCTGTATGAACCGTATGTACTTCATGCAAACAGCTCAGACGCAGGATGGTCAACGGACTCCACACAAACAGTCCGCGACCGATTTAATCCGTGTTACTACGAGACTGTTTCGGGCTTCGGTCCCAGTTCTGAGCTGCCCGAAGTTAGGGTTCGGTGGGCGGCACAACCGACTACTATCTTAGACTCATGTCTCAGAAGAAATCTCATTACTTTTATCATTATCTTCATAACTGTGCATAAAACATATTGATTTATTCAGACATACACGTTTTATGTATCTAATTGAAAAAGAAGTAAGTACAAAAAAAATAACATAACATAGTTGGATTCTTTATTGGTTTAGAAAAAAATTGCAGTCCATTACAATAATTGAGTTCACGCCACCACTGTGGACTTATCATCGCGTTAACATTGTCGCGGACTTTATTTACTTTATAAATAGAGCAGGGCGTGCCGACAGTTGATACTAAGCATTTACTGCTTTATTGTTTCGAGAGAATGATGGCAGACACCAAATACTATTTATTTATTGAAAGAAACAATTTCGTGGTATAGTTATTAAAAGACAAACGAGCACGCGGCTAATCTGGTGTTAAGGGGACGTGAGTCCCAAAAACCGTGTACTTTGACTGTACGAAAAATCAATTTTATGGCGAAAAAACATAGATTTTCAAATATTTTTTTTATGGCAATCATAAGTTTAGGATTCAAGTTAGTAAGCTTAGAGAGTCGAAACACAATTGACTAAACTTGACTCGATACAATATACTCGCAAAGTTTCATATAAATCTTTATTTTTAGAGAGATATTTCTATGGAAAAAACAATTTCATTCCCTTGATATTTAATATTTTTCAATTAGGTAAATTTCATCTATATGTTCCTTAATAAATACTCCACATGATTACATTTATTTTTTTGCGAAAGAGTATTCATTTTATAACAAAAATTACATTTATGAAAAACGACCAGTGACCACCGCCTTCTTACAATAATAGACGAAATTTTTATTGTGTTTATGCCCCTGGGGACAAGCCATATAGGCCCAGTGCGGTTTGGCTAACTTCACACACAATCTCACAAGTATTTATGTACGCTCGTGATATATATTTATATAATATATATTTTCTTTCACCAAAAGAAGGTCGAAAAAACATAATGAATTCTAAAATTGTGAATACAGCACAACGTAGAACGAGGCGGGATCGAACTGGTGCCTACCGGATAAGAGGTCACCCACGCGACGCTTCAACACCCGAGGAATAATAATTATGCTATCTTGAGGTGTAATTTCATGTGATTTCAATTTGAACACACCGCAGAAGGAGTTCATTGCACAGTTATGATTGTATGCAGGGGACAAACGAGTTTGAAGGTCACCTGATTGTATAAGTGATAACCGCTGCCCATGATCCCTTCACGACACCGATCGATACCAGCCTTTTTATATATTGTAACCTATACAATATAACGTTAAAGGCTTTCGAGTAAAGGTTCAGGTTCAATTCTTGTATATCGTGATCATTTAAGTTGGAGCTCATTCTCGAAACTTCTGATGATTATGGAGGCTTTTCAACAATATTCTTAATGAACACAATAAGGCTGTCGAAAATGTGTTTTAGAATAAATGATGAGTGAAAATTATCCATGTAGATATCGTTTACAATCTTTTCATTAAATCAGACTTCATTCATTATTTTTATAAATGTTTTAGTTAAATTCACTCGCATGAGTCGCATAACCATACAGACAGACAGAGACAAATAATATCATAATGTGCAGTGTAAACAATCGTTGGCAATAATTCTTGTATTCAAAACATAATGGACGATAATCCAATGAATTATCCAAGCTATCCAAATTATGATGCCGATCGGTGTCGAATTTGGCTGACGGTGTGCGGCGCTTCATAAAAATTCAAAGTGATAATTTTTACCTAACGCACTTCAAAAATAACAACCGTTGAATTCTCTACAAAAAAAAACAATATCCAATCGTCACTCACAACTGTACTAATTTTCTTCTTCTTTATCTTCTTATATCTATGCATAAAAATAAAATTGGAGTGTCTGTTTGTAATATTGAAATAACTGTTTTTTACTACATGTATATAATATATACGGTAATATTTTTTACAATTTTAGGCTACGTTTATTTTAGAACAATAAAGTAATGTTGCAATGTCCAAGAAACGGTCTAACAGTAAAAATAATTTATATGGCAAAACAACGTTTGCCGGGTCAGCTACTAATATATATAAATCCAGTGTCAAGTAATTCATGGAGTGCAGTTTAGCCCAACTTGAGAGAAAGGATAGTTTTTTATTTCGATTTGGGGCCTATAATTATTTTATTTCTAATATTTGTTTTGTATGGACATAATATTTTCTATGACAGAATTTATTGACGCACGGTTTGACAGTACTGCTGTGAAACAATTTCATTATAACAACAGCGAGCATATTTTACGAAACAATTCTTGATGTTATGAAATATTATTGATAAATTCATTAAAAAACAGCATTTTGAAGTACTTATGCTGAAAACAGTTGTTATTCAACTTGAGATATTTCGAATCGTTTCAAAGTATGAACGATACCAACACGGTAATCAAGAGTTATTCTAAAAACGTCCGAGGCTAGATATTATTGCTGTTGGCTTTACACCAAAATAGTTTTTCATGAATAATAATGCTTTTTGTGTCTCCCTCATATCGCAAGAATTTCTACGTTGTTCGATTGGTACCTATAGCAACGTATCTTTTGATGGTTTCTTTTTTGTAGGAATTGAAGGAAAATTTGAGTACTGGTAGGTACCTATGTAACGATCTGAGACCCACACTTTGCTTAGATTTTTTTTTATATGGAATAGAAGGACAAACGAGCGTACGGGTCACCTGTTGTTAAGTGATCATCGCCGCCCACAATCTCTTGCAACACCAGAGGAATCACAGGAGCGTTGCCGGCCTTTAAGGAAGGTGTACGCGCTTTTTTTGAAGGTACCCATGTCACATCGGTCCGGAAACACCACACAAGGATGTTCATTCCACAGCTTTGTAGTACGTGGAAGAAAGCTCCTTGAAAACCTGAAGAATTTCATAATTAATATTTTTTTCGGCGAAACCCTACTTCATCTTCCAAAATGAAAGTATATAATTCTTTATAACATCAACTATCTGCGAATGAGAGTCTTGTCAACATAGGTCCTGCCGCTACGGACATTAACCAGAACAAAAGAACAGACAGACAAAAATTATTATGTGGTATATTCTAGGCGGATTTAATATTTTGTATAATTTATTAATTTCCGACCAATCCGTCAGGCACCGCTCCGATTCCGCATTACAATGTACACAATAATTATTATTGTGTTGTAAGGAGCGTGTTATTACTATTAAAAATGTTTTAAAAATCAATAAGGACTGGAAGAATTTAAAAACAACAAAATGAGAAATTTAATAGTTGTCATTCATAAGTATGTCACATATGCCAAACAATGTAAAAATTACTATATCCAGGGATCCAGGGAAGTTGATAACTTAATTAATGTTGATAAGATGACAAATAAAGGAGGTGAGACGTTTTTAACTTGCTAATTATAATTGTATCAAATTATATTAATTAAGTAATTACTGACGAATGACACTTCGTAAATTTGTGTTGTGTTTTTGCTTTAAGCCTTTATAAGTAAAACTAGCTGACCCAACAGACGTTGTTCTGTTCATAATAAAAAAAAATGGGTTATCTTAGCTGACCTGTACTCAACGAAAGGAGTATTCCTACCAAATTACAAGTCTCTACGCCTCATGGTTCCAGAGATATCGTGATGAGTGACTATATACGTGGAAATCTCTTATATATGTATATAGATTATAAGAGGTTTAAATTGACCTTTTCTTGTGAGTCTGTAAGAAAATAAAATAATATATGGAATAGATGAGTTTGTTGTTGGAGCTCTTTAGATGAATCTCCAACTAATCGCTTAATAACGGAGAAGTTAAACTTAAATCAACCTGAATGACAAATATCACATTGTAATGATGTACTTTTTTATATTTATGGAAAAGGAGGACAAACGAGCTTACGGGTTGTGCTAAGTGATCACCGCTCTTCACATTCTCTTGCAGCACCAGAGGAATTAAAGGAGCGTTGCCGGCCTTTAAGTAAGGTGTACGCGCTTTTTTTGCAGGTACGCATGTCGTATTGTCCCGGAAACACCGCAGAAGGAAGCTCATTCCACAGCTTTGTAGTTCGTGAAAGAAAGCAAAACTTTTACCGAAATTTTCTAATTTGAATTGAATAATACCTTCAGGTATCACAACGGCTCCATTGTCCTACAAGACGCCTCGGTAGTTTCTCGTGATCTAATATATCTCCATATGTGTCGCATATTGAGAAATTGCGAGGCGGATTACCAATACCTCTGTTACTACGTCATAATGTTCCAGACTGTAGCGACTAAGAACAAGAGGTGTTTGTTCTGCAAAGAGTATCATATAGCATTGTACTCTTTGCCCATTTGTAATATAGAACCGGACTGCCTTTTTTTGCCTGACTTTATTGCTTGTGCTGTATCTAACTTTCGTGGGTTTTTACCATCTACAAGTCGAACAATCGACTTGAGTAGGTACTGATGACGATACAATATTCTTGTATCTTTAGTCTTATATTTTGACTTCAAACACCAGACTTAATCGAGTATTTTTATTTTAAGTACCTACTTACTTTGATACACTAGAAAATAATTTAAGTGAAAAGAAAAAAAAATATATAAAGCTCACTTTTAAGTTTTTTGATTATAATTTGAGTGATGGAACAAATACATCCATAACAGTGATAGTATAATCATACTCGAAAGGCGTCAAAACCACCCTTCGCCCGTCACCTTGAGACGAGAGGTGCTATCTTATGTGCCTTCAATAAGTTGGAGATTCATAGTACAACAGCTAAAGACGGACTGGTGATTTGTGGGAAAAACAGGTATAAACAGAGAATAAACCACTCGCCTCTTCCAAGAAAGTGATAAATTCCAATGGAAATTTACGTCTTCCCAAGTGCTGCTTTCATTGACTGTGATCTTATGACGTACGGTCCTCTTATTAAAGGTGAACATGATGTGCCCCATGAGAGACGCATGGCCGCGTTGACAGCTGTTCATTTGGTCAGCCAGGTGCTGGAGGAAGCCAACGTCATTGCGAATGCAGCCTATGATTCAGGTAAAGTTTTGAAACTCCCAATCGTGCAAATACATACTACCATACCAATATGAATACGACAATAATAGCTTAGGCCCTAGACACATGGTCGTATTTGGTCGGGCGTGGTACTCAGTACAGTCCGGGCGGTAATAATAAATATTCTGTGCGATGGATATACGGTCATCTACCGGACCCCGTTCGATGGTTCAGCCGTACCAAATCCGATAATGTATTTATAGCTTAACATTGAAACACACATTTGCTACCTTTTCGCGTTTCAATCGCTAAATAGATGAAATGTTTGGTACGAAGTCCTGTATGTCCTTTTCAGTATGACCTTTCCAGGGGAAAGGGATAATACTTTGATAAACATTCTCATGAATGAAGAATGCTAGATTAAAACTTGTTTTGACAGTTTATGATTTTGCTATTAAGATTCAAATAAAATAAAATACAAAAGAGCAAACAAGCCAACAATGACATTCAATGGAGTAGCTGTTTTTCAGTTTTAAGAGTCAGTGGGGTATTCTAAAACTACTTATAATTTGTACAATTGAATTAAAAAGAAGGTTATTATAGTCGAACTAAAAATATAAACCAAAATACACTACACTTAATAGAACGTTTTATATTGTTATTTATCGAAGTTTAGTAATTCTTCAAAAATAATAATTATTTTTAAAAGAGTTTGTAGTCATTAAATATGGCGAAATTTATTTTTTACGTTTTGTATGATTGACAGCTCGCCTGTTCTTTTTTAATTACGTCCCCACATAACTGCTTCTGTTGCATTTTCCTACTGGACCGCACCATATTTTTTTACTTTTATATTATATTCTTATAGTCTTTGAGGTTGGCTTATCCATTTTCGATAGATGAAGCATTAGTTTTATTTAAATTTTTAGGACAGCCATGGAAATATGTGCTAGGATTGCAAAAGATGGCGAGCTCCCTAGACGCAACGTATGTTACAGACTCCATTCTGTTAGTCCCCAATGGAGACAAGGAGAACTTTAACGAGAGCAAGATAAATAGTATCATGACATCCACACCACAGAAACTCGACAACAGTAAGTTCTAGCTGAAATGAGACCGTTCAGAGTAGGTAATATTTGCGTGGACGTGTCACGAACTAATACCGTTTAAATGGGCAATGCTTAACTGACTGAATATGTGGCTGCGACACAAAAATACTGGTAGTAAGTTCCGGCCACATAGCTATACCTGACTGAAATGGCTGATATATTAATGAAAGTTGAAGAGAAAGCCTGGCTACCGAAAATATTGCAACAAAATAGCCTAGTCAGTTCTTCCAGCTAGCTCTGTCTAAGTTTGGCATTATTAGTTGTTTCATCGTGTACTGGTTTAGCGTCAATAATCTATTGTTTAATAGCAAGAAAACGAAATATATTAAATTTACCGTGCCAAAAGTCACTAATGTAGATTCGAGTGTTTTTTTAAACGGAGAATTGGTAAAACCGGTGGAATCTAGCTTATTTCACGGTCTTACTTCTCACGGTCCCAATTGCAATATTGAATGATTGGCTAATAGACTTAGTTCTGCAGCATACACGGTTAAAAAGATTAGACACTTAACTGACACAGATACCGCCTAGTTTAATTTTGTTATTTTTATAGTTTATGTCCTACGGGATATTATTATGGACCAATCCAGTCAATATTAATACCATCTTTGTGTTGCAGAAGAGGGTTATTTATAATCTAAAGAATCATTAAGAGATTTTTTAAGGAATAATCATTTTAACTGTTGCCTTTCAATATATTCTGTATAATATAATGTATGTACATAGGCACAATAGCAAAATTTCTAGAAACTGTGATAGTCAGAATATTAAGACTAGAAACAAATGTAAGCTTTTTATGCTTACTACTCAGATAAGTTGAGTTAGTAAGTTCTTTGTTGGGCGATGTACCTATGATAATATGATTTTACAACATGATAAGGTATAAAGACAACAGATTTACAATAAACAGTTGAATGAGAAATCAATAATTGATTTAGTGTATTATTTTCAGTAATCCACGGTAACACTGAATACATGTTGATTGGACAAGGAGATGAAGTTTTCAATGTAAGTAGTTAAATTGTTCACTTAAGTTTAATATGGCACTGCATTTGATTCAGATTAAGGTTCAAAAAAATACGAACAAAAAAGAATTGAAATAATTTTAGTGCGATAACAAAACGCAGTCGTCAACAACTTGGATGGACGGCAATCAATCGAAGTCCTCTCTCTCTCAAAACTTCCATCATTTGGGCTTCCCGAGAGCTTGTGCAAGTAGACCTCCAGCTTCCTCACTGGGCGCAGCATACAGGTCGTTGTCGACGGATATTGCTCGAACCCGAAGCCCGTGAATGCTGGAGTGCCCCAAGGCTGTGTGCTATCCCCCACGCTATTTCTTCTGCATATCAATGATATGTTAAGGACACCTCCAACATACATTGCTATGCAGACGACAGCACAGGTGATGCCGTATAGACGGGCCATGCAGGTCTCTCTCGGAAAATCATCGAGCAGTGCCGGGATAAACTTGTGTCTTCTATCGAGTCCTCTCTTGAGAAGGTCGCGGAATAGGGTAAATTGAACCTTGTTCAATTTCAGTGCGGTGTTTTCGGGACGATACGACATGGGACCTTCAAAAAAAGCGCGTACACCTTCCATAAAGGCCGGCAACGCTCCTGTGATTCCTTTGGTGTTGCAAGAGATTGTGGGCGGCGGTGATCACTTAACAAAACGTGACCTGTACGCTCGTTTGTCCTCTTATTCCATAAAATAAAGTCCATACATGTTCGCAAATAGCGAAGATATCGAATTTCAACCCCCATTTCACAGAAAATTCGTATCAGACAAATTGACAAACTAGTAGGACATTCTCAGTTGGTAGTTTAATAGTTCATATAATTCCAAATAAAAGGATAGTACTATATAACTCGTAGATATATCCCTGATTGTAGATTTTAATTTCAGGACGATAGTGACACCACGAAATCAACGTCATTGTTCATAAATAATCTATTCGATCTGAGCGATGTGGAGCTCACAGCGTACTGCGACGAATCAGAAACACAAGATATAATTGAACCGGATATTTTGGTGACTATGAAGAGTATAATGGAGACGTTTATAAATTCCGCGTTAAATCGCGCTTTTGGCGAAGAAACTGTATCTCAAAGTAAAACACCTTCTGACGTTTCAAGCCAATCCAGCTATTCTTATATGGATGACGCAACGTTCCCAACTTTAAAAGATGACATTTTGAATAATTATGGAGAGGGATCTAACATGGTGGTAGGTGTTGAACTAAATCAATCGACAGAATACTTGTTCTTTTAGTTTAGTAATATATCTTTAATATATTTGAAGGTGCCAGTGGAAAATCACGACGCAAATATTGACAAGGTTGATCTTGCGTCATACGAAAATGCGTTTCTGACATTGAATCGTGAGTTTTACGGCTTCACAAATTTCTTATTACTTTAGTGCAGATAAATTTAGAACAAAGATTAATTTAAATATAGGTATTTAGATTCGGATAAGAGTTTCACGTCGACATTGCACGGGTACATGCGCTTTTTTAAGACAATTATTCATTGTCACAGTACTTGAAAACAATGCAATGAAAATATTTAAATTTTTCATTGTAGTTCAGTTGAAGCGTTTGGAAATGATCATTACGAAATGACCTGTAGGAAATAACTAGGAATGAATATTTCTGTGTTATGTTTTGCGGGTTTCTATTGAGGAAATTACGAAATGGTAGTAGAAAAATATATTTTTTCTCAAACATGCTTGGAAATTTGTGCATTATTTTGACCATCTTTTTCGTGATAAATCGAAATTGCTGTACTGGCCAAATACGTGGGAGCAGCGGCCGGCAAAAGTTGTATGAAATACCATATCTGTCGAGGTGGTAAATTACACAGTAAACTCCTTAGAATATTAACTCAAGTAGTCTCAACGTGCCCCTTTTAGATAGCCATAGGTTTAATAGGAATAATCTGAGGTGTTATCATATTTTGATTAAAATTACTCCTAACGAATGAATGATTCCTAATGAATTAAACACAATAATGAAAAGCATGTACTGATATTGGAAAATAACAAAAGTTAAGTTACATAACGAAAGTAAGATCATACAAATCCCGATTGCCTATTGAAAAATTGTGTGAATACTATAGTCGGAACTCTAATAATCATGAAATGATGAAAAAAAAAAAGATCTTTATTATTTCTATTCACATATATTTTTTTTCTTTCTTAAATCTTAGTTTTTAAAAATATGTATAATACTATTTAATTAACACACATTATATATTTATAAAAACCAAATACCATAAAAACTTCAACTTAGTGTTCCGCCCGCAGCGCAGGCATGCCCAAGTTACCGGTGGGAGGCCTTTAGATAGAGGTATCTGTATCTGATCTTTGAGCCAACCGCTTAGTGAGAACCTCTTGATATATTGATCGAGGCTCTTCGCTATAAGACCTTTGGCCATGTAGACTATCCGGGCTATGATCATCGAGTTAACGTCTCATAATATGTCGTTAGCCAACTCAAGGCTGAGTTTGTCCTTCTCAGTTTTCTGCGGTAGGAATCATCTCCTCGCGTTGAAATATATAGTATCTTTTAAAACTCTTACTGAATAATATATTTATGAATTTTAAGGTGAGGAACAATGTTCCGAGAACCAAGAAGAACCAATAACATTAGCGGAACCGAATCCGTCGACACTTCAAGAAGTTAGCTTAGTGGAAGATGGTTCGGGTGATTTGATTCAAGCTCACGAAGAGGTTACACCTTTTTTATTGAAGTGTACGATATACAAGCGTACGGATCACTTGATGTTAAGTGATCACCACTACTTACCCACATTCCTGCAACACCAGAGGAACCACAGGAACCGCCAGCCTTTTAGAAAAATGTACGCGCTTTTTGTAAAGGTAGCCTATCCATGTCGTAATGTAATCTCGTACGTAATGTCATCCTGGAAACGAACCACATTCCATTGTTTGTCTGTGTTAGACACAGACATCCAGATAGTGGGCATAACATCCTAATATGTGGCGTGTCGAGCGAAGATTTAATTCGGCGGCAGGAATCAGTTCAAACATCTCTTCGGAATACTCACCGTGGTAGATCAACGCCAGGTGGTGTGCTCGATCAGGTCTGCGTTACACGCCGCCAAATGGTTCGAGCTGATATTGGGGTGCGCTAGACCAGAGATGAGAGTAATACTCCGTATGTGGCCAGCGCAGGTCGCTTTGTAGAGCGCTAGAATATGGGCGGGATTGAAGTATTGACGTGCTCTATTTATGATTCCCAGTTTCTACGAAACCAATTTGGCTTTGCCACGGAATTTGCAATCGCTCGAGATTTGGAGTACCCGTGTGACAATGGGAAAATGAAAACAATCAGTATTTTATGATTATTTATTAATATTGTTTTCTTTCAATTTAAATTTACATATAAAAATCGATTCAAAATATTTGTGAGGCAAATCTTTTATTCGGACGTTGAGGCCGCTCGCCGCGTGGGCGCTCTTCTCGAGCTTTGCGTCAAAATTTTGGCGTCACACGATATTTTCTTTTTTATGGCAATAAATGAGGATGGGAAGATGATCCAATAGGTCCAATAAATGGCCCGGCGGCACCATTCACACAGCATAACCTCATTGCAAGTTACCCGGGTTTAGCCACAGTCTGTGAAGCCTGACAGTGCTTAGTCCACGATCACGACGGACGTTCTTCTCGTACGTGATCCACTTTACATGACCAGTCATCAGTCTCTTCAATAAATTATTTTTATATATTTCATTACGTCTCAATAAAGAATCGCAAATTCATTAGGTTTCATTTAGTGAGCTCGTGTGTCACATAAATATAGAGTTTTTTGGGTGAGGTTCATCTTCGACATTATAACTAGCCAGATACAATTTTTTTTATGAAAATAAGGGACGACAGGACAGCTGACGGTAATTGATACGCCATGCCCATAATAATGCAGTGCCGCTCAGAATTCTTGAAAAACCAAAAAATTCTGAGCGGTATTACGACTTCGCAGGTCACCTTGAGACATAAGATGTCAAGTCTCATTTGCCCAGTAATTTCACTAGCTACGGCGCCCTTCAGACCAAAACACAGTAATGTTAACACATTACTGCTTAACGGCAGAAACAGGCGCCGTTGTGGTACCCATAATCTAGCCGGCATCCTGTGCAAAGGAGCCTCCCACAAATATTACAGGCAAAGAGATTTTATTACTAGTTTATACATAGTGTATGTGACAAGACTTCTTCCCGACCTATTATTTGTACTACAAAAAAATTAATAGCAGCACATGCATATTATACTCAGACGTGGTGAAATTTTCTTAGCACAACCCGTTACCTTTTGCTCCATAATCATACACTTAACTCGATCGCACATTATATTATTTTAATTGTAATAATCGCTGTGCTCATGATAATATTGTTTTGGTAGAAGATTAAGGAGTTCACTGCAGTATCAAAGTCATCGACGATGGCTTCCAAGCGGAGTACCCTTGCCCGCCGGTGTCGCTCGCAGGGTGCGCGACTCTTGGCTTGCCTTCGAGGATGGTGGTGGAAACGTAAAGTGCTTGGCAAGAGGAAGGTACTGTATTGACTTATACAGGACAAACAAGCTTATAGGCTTAGATCAAGGAGTGGTCTCCGCTACCCTCCAATTTGATACCGCACTACTTAAGAACAATAGCTTTTTTATTACGGCAACTATTAGATGCTTGTGTGCGTGTGATGCATCTTTAAAATTTTAAGCCCTACGCTTCGTGTTATTTTTCAATGGAAATTAATAAAATACAAAATACTTACTGATGATGTGTAATCCCAGTGTCTTTCTTAATTCTTGTATTATTATTTTTACGGTGTTTTATTTCGTAACCCAGCATTTTAATTTCAGTTATTAGTAAAGTTTAATAGAACATGTGGCACGTCAACGTCACACATTGTTCGAGACTGGCTCGAGTTCGCCCACTTGGGCGTAGTATCCGTTGCCGGTCTTTGCGACTACGCCTGCGGTATCTCGTTGGAGCACAACTGATACCAATCCTTAATCTAAGCTTAAGGCGACACTAAATGCCGGCGACCTTGAGCGATATGAGTTCACGGCTCCTATAAAACAAAGACAATGATTCAAAATTCTTGCGTCGAAAATTTTAAATTTTAACAGGCGCAAACTGTTTAATTGCTTACAATCCTCATTATTGATTACAAATCTGAATAAATGTACCTACATAAAAAAGTAAAATCTATAAGAACAACTTTTATGATAGTAGTATACTAAACAAATGCATGATGCCGAGAAAAACTTGTTTAACTGCAAAGAAAACTGGGAGTTCATAATAGCTCTGGAGTGCTAACTTTAACCAACAATAAGCATTAGCACGAGTAAGACTTAAGGGTATGTGTAACAGGATAAAGTAGTGTTCATAGCCTCAAATGCTATATTTTCACCACAAAACTTGTCTAAAAACACCTTGTTTACGTGTTTTCTGTTTACCCTTCACCTTAAGGGTCGCCTTACCATGAGTGATTGACTACGGCCTATGAGCAAAACCTCGCTCGAAACTGTTTCGCGTTTTGAGGTTCCAGCTGACGAGCTCTCGTTCTACCCTTTGGTCATCGCTCCACATAGAGACTACACTTCTAACACTACCATACTGGGTGGCCGAGAAGTTGACGCCCAAAGCTTAAATTTGAATTTGGCTCATTTTATTGGCCAATGTTCTGAGAACTTTTTTAAAAATAGTTAGCAGGCTTCCCATTTTTTTTTGATACCTTGAACGTTTTCATGAATTTAGCTAGCAATTCTAAACTAGTTCCGCATTGTCTAAACTATTCATAGTTTCTTATGTGGCTATTGCAACTGTAGTTAATAATTATCAATAGTAAAATTAACTAAAAGTGTTCAAAAAAAATTGAAAAAAGTCCTAAACCACAATTAGGTGAAAAAAGCGGATAAAGGGCAAAAAATTATGATCTCCTAAACTACGCAAAATCGTAGAACATACATATATGGGTGATTCGGATACTCATCATGATACCATGAGGCTTTCAAATTTAAGCTTTGGACGTCAACTTCTCGGCCACCCTGTATATAATTATGTAGGATGGTTTACAAACATAATTAGAACATCCTTGGAACGAAATTCGCGAACTTAGTAACAATAACACCGACCAAAAATAATCTCCGCTTATTGTTGATTCTTCTAGTCTCGCTAACTACCAATGAAGACTCAAATCATATCCGATTTTGTGATTACACTAAAGTCCGTTAAATATGACCGCTTGTAATGACGGATTTGTACTAAATTGTACTAGAGTGAAGTTACTTTTAAATTGAAAACTGCTTTTAAAAAAACTATTTTGGTAATAGTGATAAAAATTGATTTTAAATTAGTTTCCTTCCAATCATCTGGATCTTTCTCTCTCTTCCCTGCTAGGCGTGACGCTAAGCAGTTTACTGCCTTTACCATTAAACATAATAATGATTAAATTATTTTGTTTTGTAGAGCTAAAAGCTACCCTTATGCTAAATAGTATCATTTATTTGTTATGGCCAATTTATCGTGAGCATTTGATGTCAGTATAAGCGAATTTAACTATACCATTTAATTATTTGGTGACAAGGTGACAAGGAACCTCCTGTCTAGAGAATCTAAGAGAATCTGGGGATTGTCCAATTCAGTCGTATTTTCGGACTTTCCTACCTTGAGTTGAGATGAACTTATAAAATTATTTTACCAATGTGTAGAGTTAATAGAATTTATAGGAATTTGGCTCTTCTAGAGCTCTCATAACTATTTCAAAGTAAAACTTTGATAAGATATTATGTATAAGAAAAACCATAAAACCTTAAATGCTATTTCAAAAATTGCACTGTAGCGTTATGGTAAGTATGTACTTATGAAAGTGTGCGTACATTAAAACATCATTTTTTCAAATCAGGAATCAAGACATGGTTCTATATGTGGGAAGTGTCCAATATCGCCTGAGGCTCGACGGAGAGCAGCCAGTCTCCTGGACAACCATCGCTCGCCGTCGCTCCAGAACTACATCTGGAAGTTCAACACTGTCAATGAAGCTCTAGTCCACTCGGCCAGATGGAAGGACATCTCATCAGAAATTAATTAATTTTGAAAACTATTGAATTATGTTATACTGTCTGTAAAAATTTATCGTAGATTAATAAATTATAAATTCAATTTTTATATTATTTATAACGAGCGCCCGTACGCGAATTTGTCTGCATAATATGCAATCATATTATGATTTCATTTAATACCTATTTGACGATGGGACCTTTAAGCTGGAATTTTTTTTAAATAATAAAACCTCTGTTTTAAAATAAACGCAGTCTATGGCTGAGCTGATCTAAAGGTGTACTTTATTTTTATTTATTTACATTAAAGTTTACAAAAGAAAATACTTAAAGCTAGCATCAGAAAACCACACGGGTTTGTAATATATGCTAACAAAGAGTTAACTCTAGGTACATTAACTACAGAAAATTAGTGCCAGTTAGATAAATTGTGTAAATATATTTATTTTAAGTGACTTCCGTTTCTTCTTAATATTACGAGGATTTATACAGTTCCGTACATCAGTGGGTAATTCATTAATTAGATGAGGAACTAGGTAAGCATTCGTTTGTTCGCCATATCTATTGAGCGCGCTCGGAGTGCATAAACGACACCGAGTGACGCGACGGCCCGCGTGCATACAGACAAAACTTAGTTGAGTGTAAGCATTAGCATAATTTAGGACTTGTATTTATAGTCATTTGACAGCTGAAATTTTGCTGAGCTCAAGCTAAGGCAGCCCAATGCAAGAGTCAAGTTCACGTTTTATGACACTCAGCTAAGTTTTACGTATTATTATGATTTGGGGATTTCAATGCACTTAAATCCTAGGATCTATTGTGCCCCCTTCTTGCGCTAGCGCGCCTGTTCTCAAACTTAAAAGTTAAGGAGGAGAATCGAGGCTACTAACTAGGATACGTGTTACTGTGCCTAGATTTAAATTATATCCTCGAGACCTATTACTTTTAGAAGGCGTAGGATCCTCAGAGGGTCCAGGCATGGCACGTCCTCTGCTTTGAGTGAAGGTGTTCTAAGACACCCCAGCCTGATTCTGGCAATGGCTTCGCATTCCAGAAGAATGTGTATGGGGTCTTCAGTGGCTTCGCAGCAGAATCTGAACAGGTTTGATTCACTGAGACCCATTATGGCTAGGTGCACACAAAGCTAAGTTTTACGTAAGAAAGGTATGAGAAAAGTCTAAGGTTGCTCTATAGATCTTAGCCTAAAATACTTCATATAAAATGAGCTATATGAGAACGTAAGTTTTTTTTAAATTGGGTTTTGCAGAGATAATTTTTTTTATGATAATAAGGGACCAGACGAGCAGGACGTTCAGCTGATGGTAATTGATACGCCATGCCCATTACAATGTAGTGCCCCTCAGGGTTCTCAAAAACCCAAAAATCTGAGCGGCACTGCAATTGCGCTCGTCACCTTGAGACAAGATGTTAAGCCTCATTTGCCCAGTAATTTCACTAGCTACGGCGCCCTTCAGACCGAAACACAGTAATGCTTACATATTACTGCTTCACGGCAGAAATAGGTGCCGTTGTGGTACCCATAATCTAGCCGGCTTCCTGTGCAAGGGAGCCTCCCACTGGTAAAAAGATCACCTGCAACAATAAAAAAATTAAATTGATTTTCCGCTATACCATTACCATTATTATTATTCTCCACCTATTAAGGTCTACAGGTCTTGAGGACGTGATTTTAGTAGAGTGTAACTCCAGCTAACTATGATTAATGTCTATGGTTTGCCTCAACCATCACATCTCCAGGGGTGTGGGAATTATACGGGTGTTCGTGTGCACGTGTCTCCTACATGTGGGGATTTCAGTTACGGTTTCCCATAAAATAAAAATAACTTGCACCTTATAAATATACAGGTAATTGAAGTAGCAAACTACTAGAAATAAATTTAAATGTATGGGTAGGTATGTATTCGCACCTTATATATTGTTACCTATCTGACATAGATACGATCTAAATAGTTTCTCGTAAATGTAGATTTCCCCGTGGCACATCGGCTCTTTACGTGTGATTTGTGAGAAGTGTTTCGTCCCGTTCTCGCACGGGACGAACGCGTCTGAGAATGCCGTGGGCATGGTTCATCTCCTCCGAAAATAGAACATTGGAAACCTCCTGGGCTCAATCTCAAATATCCATAGGCGAGCGCCACCTCAGTGAGTTAAAACAGTGAGGCGAAATATTCCCGAGCCCCACTTCTTGTCGGAACGTCTGCCAGTGAAGACCGGGAGGGAACCAACTAACACCACACAAAATGGTGAGTCATCCAGTGAAATAGTGACGAGGAGTTTGTGAAATGGACTGTTCTAGTGTACATAATATCGTGGTTCCTATATCTCTGTTGATCGATAAAACGCTTATGACAGCGTCAGATTCGACGGCAACCATAGTGATGTGCAGACCCGGGGAAGGTGCGCCGACAAGATTCACCATACACTGAAATAATTAACACACACTATCGCATTATGAAGAATACTTCGTACATATAGAATTACACTGAAAACACTATGTTAATATGCAAAATATAGAAATCTTTTTGGTTGTTTTCAGAGCGACCTCAGCAAAAACGACATCGAAAGTAAGTATTGGTGATGAGTTTATAGTTTTACACTTAAACATATTAATGATTTTAACACCTTTACATAATTGTTATAACAGTGTTGTGAAATATATACCCAGTACTAAAGTTTAATAACTACTAACATATAGCTTAACACAGTTTAAATATTATTTTATTTATGTACAGTATTTGCTTGATAAGATTAGCTAAAGTGTAGGGCCAATATAATTTAATAATTATGGACAATATCATGAAACGATAAACTAAATTAACTGTCAAATTAAAATATCTCTTGTGTTTACATGAAGTTTGAGTTTTCTGATAAACCTTACATAACGCAGCGGACTTTTATTCTAAGATTAGCTCATTCACGATCGCTTCTCATAAATGGCCAACGTCGCTACAAACCGTTCACTACAATGCGCCGCTGCGTTCCAAAATTATCCTCTTGCGTCATGTCTTGTACCGCCCAGTCGCCCAATCATCCGCCCAAACCGAGAAACTCCACTCAAGTTTCATAGCTCCGAGCGCCGTCAACCTATTTATAAACAATGAAAATACCAAATTGGTTCCGGTCTTGAAATAAAAAAAGCATTCTCAATAATTTAATTAACAAGGTCAAGAGGAAATACGTTCAACTGATTCAAATAACAAACAGCATTTAATAAATTAAATGATGGTTTATCGTAATAATATCGCAGTTTTTCTGATTTTTTTTAATGCCAACATGGCACCTACAGTAATTCTAATTTTAAATGTTGACTCATTTTGGGTTGGCAGTTGAGAATAATGCTGAACTTCTGATATTCACACCTTAAATGTCAAAAGAGTAATGAACCGCGGACTGCCTATCACCAATTGCCCTTTTAAAAAAATATTATGTTAACATTTTTTTATGATTTTGCGAATGGACGAGAATGTTTTACAATCGTATTTTTGTGAAACAATAGTTCTTTATTTTAGGTTAGTTTGTTTTTCATTGTAATGAAACACTATTAGATTAAGGACTGGTCTCCGCCTCGCTCCAACTAGATGCATTACCTTTGAACAATAGCTTTTTATTACGGTAACTATTAGATGCTTGTGTGCGTGGCATCTTGACACTCAATGGCATCTTTAAAATTTTGTAACAAACACTTCGTATTTTTTTAACATTGTAATTAATAAAATCCAAAATACTTACTGTTGATATGTGATCCCATTGTCTTTCTTATTTCTTGTAGTATATTCTTACAAAGTACGCACCCACCATTTTAGTTTCAACTATTAGCAAAGTTTAACAGAACATGTGACACGTCAACGTCACACATTGTTTGAGACACAAGAGTTGCCGCACTTTGTGACTTCGCCTGCGGTATCTAGTTGAAATGCAGCAGAAACCAATCCTTAATCTAAGGAAACAACGAAAATAAAATTTAACAATTCAGTAAATGAACTCTGCAGATACTCTAATCATAATAAATCTTCTATAATATAATCGTTAAAGAACTCAGGTATACCTATAGGTATGTTAGAATAACATTGAATGAAACACATAAAATCGCTTCAAAAATTAAAAATGTAAGATTTAGTATTTATATCGATTGCTGATAGTGATAACAATCATATTGAATATTTATATATAACGTACCTATGAATAGTTAATATTAATTATTTATAACGTGTAAGCCTTTCAGTTTTTGACATTTTAGTATTTTTGTTGCGTCACTTTGCATATAATGTAATTCAAATGCTTTGAAAAACAATTAAAATGTAAATCTTGACTTAAAAGAGTGGCAATGAGTTTCTTGCTACTTCTTCTCATTAGCTCAAGCCTTTACGATAAATTCAATAAGAAACAATTGTTTTTTTTTGACATTCATAAGTGTTATTTTCGCGACCTACATGAATAAAGTGTTTTTGAATTTGAATTTAAACAAACATACTAACAAGTAGGAAGATAGCATTATGCTTAAAATAAATTAATAATAGTGTTTCTTAAATGATCAATTCAACTCACGAAGGAGTTCTTTAATCTGCATAACTGTACAATTAATAAATCTTAATTCCTATCTATACCAATGTAAGGAGGAAAATAATTATTCTTACTTCATCAGACTTACAGACTACATTACTAATTCTTAATACGTAACTATCCATCCCTAGTATGTACTAATCCCACTGACCTCTACTATTTACCACTGGACTGGCGGCTGTCATGTGCTTTTCTGCCTATTTGATATTCGCCATTTTGGCGCTGTTGGCCATGTAGCGAGAGTCTGCGGTACTAAAACCAGTATTGACAATCTTAGCTAAGCAAACATCGATAGGAATTTTTATTATTACGTTGATTCCTGAAGTATAAATAGCACGGAAAACGACCGAAGTTAATTCAAAATGCAAAAATACTTCAGAGTATTGTACGTTCCTTCGCAGCCATTTGTATTATACGTCAAAATTAGTTCTCTGGACGCTCGCGAATGGCGCTTCAAAAAGGCACATAAATTGCTCTCAAACATTGGAAGAGCCTGTCCAGTGGTATTTATACAGGTCAGTGGCTAATACTAACACATTTTTTATAGTCTTCTATTTTAATTGGTACCATCTCATTAATAACACAGGGGCATCTTTCGCCTTCTCCATCTACGATTTTGACGGAAGCGGCAAAATCGACGCCTTCAACCTTGGAGATGTGCTGAGGGCACTCAACTCCAACCCCACATTGGCAACCATCGAGAAACTCGGTGGCACAAAGAAGAAGGGCGAGAAGCAACTCTCGGTAATTTTTATAAATTATAAAAAAAAAAACAATTACACCTTCCTACTGTGATTGATTCATACTGTGATCAGTCTTAACAGTTATTAGTCTAAAATTTGAAAAAAAAAAAAATTAATAAGCGATGCGGGACTCGAACCCACAGCCCATCGCGTTCCGTGCGAGTGCTCTGCCAACTGAGCTACCCGTTCGAGTGACGTGTCGTCATAAAATCTTGTATATATCAAAAAATTAATTATAATTATTATTTGTGTATTAATCCTAGAAGTGAGGGCTATCACTTTAAAAACACAAAAAAAAACGTTTAGATTTACAAGAGCGACATCTCAAGTCAATATCCTAATATGCAAATATTGGGGTTCAGCAGGTTATCAACTGTAAAGTAGATCCTGTAGATGAAGCCACAACCTGAGAGTTGAACAAAGCAAACAAGATTTTATGACGACACGCCTCTCGAACGGTTAGCTCAGTTGGCAGAGCAGTCGCTCGGAACGCGAGAGGCCGTGGGTTCGAGTCCGGCATCGTTCATAAAATTTTGTTTTCAAATTTTATTTGTGTATTAATCCTAGAAGTGAGGGTTATCACTTTAAAAACACAAAGAAATGGTTAATAGTTTGCTACTTTAATACTAATGATTCTAAATAGAACAGTGATTAGTCTCCTAAAATTAACTATAACTATCTATTTATGATATTATATATAGCCGCAAATAAATTTTCACGAAGGCTAATAAAAACAAGGCTGTATTTGCTGCATACGTCTCAGATATTTATGAGAAGAAGGTATGAGACAAGCAAAACTTTTACCTGATGGTTAGGGAGCGTCGGCCGTACAAAATATAATGTTGTGCCGTTCAAAAACACAAACTCACGGCGGCGAGGCCATTAGGCTCGTCAATTTGATACAGAAGGCGTTAAGTCTTAGTAGTCTAACTTCTTTTGCTACATCGGCCTTCAAACCGATATTGTGCTGGCAAGATACTGCTTGGCGACAGAGAAATCGCCGTGGTGTACTCATCTGTCTCCCCTTCCACCTGTGAACACCTACAAGTTTCATTAAATAAGAATTACAAATGTAACAACCATTAAACTAAGCCCACTCTGTTGCCAATTGTTCTGTAAGTTTGGTGGCAAGGAATCGATGTAGATACATAAATGAAAATATGAATAATTGAAAACAGTTTTCAGCATGAAAACGGAAAAATAATTAATTCATTTTATGATGATCCCTTTGCAGATATAGAACTAACCGGAATTTGTAATCTATAGGTTGAGGAGTTCCTTCCCATCTACGCGCAGTGCAAGAAAGACAAGGACCAAGGCTGCTACGAAGATTTCTTAGAATGTTTGAAACTGTACGACAAGAGTGAAAATGGTCTGATGCTTGGTGCTGAGCTCACACACACACTTCTTGCCCTAGGTTTGTGTTTCGTTAGCTGCTATACCTATTACTTTATAAATATGAAATATGTTATAAGTATTAGCTTCTCTCGAAGATGTCGTTGCTCGCCATCATTATATTGTGCTCCCTAGGAATCTTTTTCAAACTTTAGCATTAAATTTAGCGTATGTTCATAGCCTCACTTCTGCCCATGTCGCTGTAAGATTTATCCAGATAGTGGCTAGTATTGGCCGTGACAAAGTAACAATATAAATAATAAATTTTCTTTTAGATTGATACTATTTGTACGGTTGGTTATTGCACAAAAAGTTTAAGTTTTAATATCAAATGTTAATTAACATTCTTTACAACATTTATTTGAAAAAAATTATCATTTTGTATTTGATTAATTGGAAAACCTACGTACACTTCACCACGTAACACCAGTTTTGTAATTCAAGAAA
Organism: Leptidea juvernica; assembly: GCA_949711755.1. NCBI lineage: Eukaryota > Metazoa > Arthropoda > Insecta > Lepidoptera > Pieridae > Leptidea > Leptidea juvernica. Next base: position 9,278,440 of record CATIXQ010000027.1, read on the forward strand.
TTAAATGATAAAATGTGTTTTATTTTTATTTGACCTTCAACTATAGAATAATAAATTGTTTATAGAAAAGCTTAGGACGAAATACATAAATTTATAAAGAGACAATTGTAATATTTAAGCAATAATATTTCAACAACAACTGACTATAAACTTCAGTTTGTTGCAGATTCCTTCTAATGACACCGTCGTGAGGAATCGATGAGTTTTATAAATCTTGACATGAATAGTTAAGTTTCCTCCCCCTTAACTGTAGAGAGGCTATAAGAAAAGTGACATTGGACTTATTCTTCGATATTGTTCTAGAAAATAAGTCAAAATGTAATTGCTAATTGGCCTACTTGATATGATCGTAATAATACTTGGGTAGCCGCTAAATTTCCCAAATATAGATTTTAAAATAACAAAATTAAACTCTTTTTTCATTGCATAGGTGAAAAACTTTCCGACGAGGAAGCAGCAGAAATCACAAAGGACTGCATGGATGCCGAAGATGAGGATGGCATGATCCCTTATGCATGTAAGTATCTTCAACTCAGTAAACAATAAATAAGGCATATCGGGCTTTGGGGTGAGAAAAATTTCAGCTTCGTAGAGCATTATCTCTTTTACTTACTAATGCTACGTACACGCCGTTCACAATTGAATTGACTGATGTAGTATTGTAAGGAAGAGAATGATGACTATACGTGATTGACAATTTGTTTAGCACGATATGCATTATGTTTTATCGTTTGCTGTATAATATTTGAGAGACTGATTCTGTAGTTTGAAGTATTTTAAAGTAATTTAGAATTTGAATTTGTATTGTATTCAAGATTCATATTAGAAGATGAATCTGTTTGAACTGTTTGGTTAATGTATATTAAGTATTTAGCCTCATCTTGTAAATCTTATATTTTTATAAGCCATACTCTACTGTTGTGGTTTTACTTTGTGTGACCTCTATAAGTCTCATAGTGCTGAGACTTGTTATGTTTTATTTTGTTTGTACACACTACACATGTATGCTTAAAATTATCTTTACAAATATAAATATTATAGTCATCTTATAGTTCAGAACTCTGGAGGAATGTATCTTCACCATCAAAACACACAATTAGTGGAAAGTTCTGCTATGAACATTTTTTCTTTACAAACTATCTTAACAACAGTCAGAATTCAGGCTATAGACAGAAATATACCAAAACTTCAGTAGGTTAAAATCAAACACCTTGTCTGCCTTTTATATGAAATAGAAACTATGCCATTACTAGTTATTTATACATTCGATGTGAGCCTCTATAACTTGTCTGAATTTGACTATCAAAATTAAAACTCTCTTTAAAATACATGGCATCTAGTGAGGAATCATAAATGCCCAACGACACATCCTTGAATATATCTTTCTTTATATTTTCATTCATTGTGGAGTCTCTCTCATCTCTAGGAACGGCATTGTAAGCATTACATACACCTGACAGTCCACACACCCGAGCATCAATAAGACAGATGCTTACACTATTGTTTGTGCGTGTGCTATATAATATTATACATTTACAGCATTCCTGAAAAAGGTGATGGCGTAAGGACCGTACTTGTCGTCTCTTTAGTTATAAGATCGTAAGTTATACGTTATCAAAGACATCGATTATGCTTTTAAATGGGCTTTTGTAAACGTGTCCCGTTGTGTGCTTATCAGCTTTCTTGCAGCATTCAGGTAGATTCTCAATCTGGAATGACGAGTAATTCAAAATAATAGAAGATGAATGACATGCTGTGAAAATTTAAATCATTTTACAAATGCAATCAGTTAATTAAAAGTCCAAAAAAGATTTATCACCCGTATTACTTCTAGCAGCCGAATGAACAGGGATGGGACTATAATCTAAAATCTTTCGAGAATATCGGTTACACGAACTTATAAGATTTTTCTTTCGTCAAAAATCGCTTATGACTCTACATTAAACTAAAATGGCGCCAAAAAGCAATGAACTGAAAGCGTTGCGTAGCGCGGCGAGTGGAAAGAAAGTCGTTCGCTATCGTTCTGTGTGTGAGGACGTGGCTTAACGCACCTAAAGAAAATTTCACCTAATAAATAGTTTTAAGTCCTCACTTAAAGGCGACGCTAGAAGTATTATGGTATTGTGAGCAGATACATAAAATAACGAAATAGTGACGTTCATACAGATTGAGTATCAACAGGTAAATATCGCTTTCAATGTTGATATTTTTAGAATCAGCTTCAATTGTATTCAATTATGCAGTGTGAAATCTTGAGCGCCTTTCTCTTGTCATTGTTCCCGTAGACGACTGCTACTCCAGTGATGATTTCTGAAGTTCTAGAATGTGTGGAATCAGAGCTGTCAAATTTCATTGTAGCGCTGAAGTAAATACGCGATGAAGAAAGGTCTATAATAAACGAAGAATTATACTGAAGGAATTAGTGTAGTTAATCTGTGCTTATCAATACGGAACTTCTAAATATACCGTTGTAGTAATTCTTGTTCATATTGAAGAAAATTTAAAATCGTTGAAAACACTGAATCTGTTATACCAAGAAAAAGCTATGAGTGTATTTATAAACTTGTTTTTGTCTTTAATATTGTTATTTTTATATGGTGGTAGGACTCGCAAAATATTTTATTTTCGTATGAAAGTATAATATTATTTTGTTTATGTTTGCAGCTTTCCTTAAAAAAGTGGTTGCTGGTTGGAAGCCTGAAGGTGCGGCAGAAGCGGCGCCTGCGCAGGGTTAAGCTCATCTATGACGACCAACCCGAGACAACAACTACCGTACTCAACACCATTACATACGGACAATCCTTTTTTATACGTCAAAATATTCTGTAAAAGATCCATCAATGTACATAATTAACATTAAATATCAAGAACTGTTAAACATTGTACGTCTTATAATTTATTATTTATTAAGTTTATAATTACAAAATAAAAAAAACATAAAAAACCAAAGCTATTTTATAATAAACTGTTGAACCGTTCCATATTGTTACTAGGGCCACACTATATTTTACTTACTGGCATTTTATTTTACCTGTATCTAAACCATATTATTTGTATAAAAATAATTAGGTTATTAGAAATGTTGTATCAAATGTTTTAAAATAATAAATTAAAATAATTAAGTACATTATCTGCAAAATAAATAATTATCTACCTATTAAGCATATAAAGCGCGCGGAGTTAGAAATTTTAATCCTTACAATAGGTACAGACCCCCCAGTGCATCGTGAAATATCTTAATGAGAAAAGATTAGGTAAAATAGCTGAGTTTGGGTTTACATGTCAATACAAGGCTATTCAAATTCGTACATTTCCCATACAGTTGATTGCCAATGAGGAAAAAGCCCGTTGAGTTTCTTGCGACCGTTCTTCTCAGCTCTGACGCACAAAAATATAAATGGATAGGAGCTTTGGATCTGATCCCTGCCTCCGAATTCCACATTCGCAGGACAAGTCACAAAATACGATTCATCATTCCCACCATCTGGATGTGTAGCATTCCTCCACAGTGCGGCTTTGAAGGAAGCTTCTTCCACGTAGAACTAAACTGTTGAATGAGCTTACTTGAGAAGTGTTTTTTTTTAATGATAATAAGGGACGAGACGAGCAGGACGTTCAGCTGATGGTAATTGATACGCCATGGCAATTACAGTGCAGTGCCACTCAGGATTCGCAAAAAACCCAAAAATTCTGAGCGGCACTACAATTGCGCTCGTCACCTTGAGACATAAGATGTTAAGCCTCATTTGCCCAGTAATTTCACTAGCTACGGCGCCCTTCAGACCGAAACACAGTAATGCTTACACATTACTGCTTCACGGCAGAAATAGGCGCCGTTGTGGTACCCATAATCTAGCCGACTTTGCTGAGCAAAGGAGCCTCCCACTGGTAAGGAGCCTCCCACTGGTATCCAAGCTCTTATACCTTTCTTAATGGCCGGCAACGCTCCTGTGATCCCTCTGCTGTTGTAAAAGAATGTGGAAGGCGATGATCACTTAGCATAATCAAAAATTATAATGAAAGCAACTAACCAATACCAATCACGATATTTGGTCAAAAATCATGCGTGAGATTATTATATAATACTAGCTGACCCAGCAAACGTTGTATTGCCGATATTAAAATCGCGATACAAAAGTAACTGTTGATCGTAGATGGGTGAAAATTTGAAGTTGTTTGTATTTTTTAATGCTGACTCATAATCAAACAAATTTAAAAAAAAATGTCAAAAAATTTAAAAAAAAAATTGGCGTTGATCACCCTTAACATTTAGGGGGATGAAACATAGATGATGTCCGATTCTCAGACCTACCCAATATGCACTCAAAATTTCATGAGAATCGGTCAAGCCGTTTCGAAGGTTTACAAACACCGCGACATTAGAATTTTATATATTAGCTGATGTGTTAATGACATGCCAATATAATTATTATTAGGTCCTGGGCATACCGGGCGCTAGCTCGGCTAGTCGTGAAAACTGTATCTGTATTTATATCGCGTTTTCCGAGAGATTAGAACTACCCTTACTGTTTGTTTCCCGTTTCCGATATACACAAAATGTATGAAAACTATACTGGATAAAAAATGCAATATTTTGTACAAATATGTGGACAGAGAAGTTGTATGGGAATCCTTACTAGTTTCTTTAAGCGGGATGAGAGAATGTAATTGTTCTTTTATTTTGAACATTTTGACTGAAAAAAAACTAAGGAACTATCAAAAAAACAATTAAAAGTGTCAGACAGATTTCCATATCTCTTTGCCTTCATTTTAGCATAGGTACTCATTGATATATTTTACCTTAGAAAATTTATCTGTCTAGATAGAGTCGCTTGCTGTTAAACAACCGATAAATGCAGAACAGTTGAACACAAATGTTTGTTTAGTGTGCGTGACAAGCTACGTTTTTTACTCGCGAATTACAATTCGGGTTGCTCTAAATAGAGGCTATTTCTAAACACAATATTTATTGCCTTTTTCATAGCTGTCACAGTTTCTATCTAGACTTATAAATGAACTAAGATATTTTACAATTTACTTTCTCAAACTAAAAAAACCCTCGTCGATGTATTTATAATTTTATATGTATCATTATTCATTAGATTTGTTGCCTTTGTCCCTTGCTGAACATTGTACAATATCATTAACGGCTAATGTATTTAAAACACTATTAGTTAGATAATATGGGACAAAATCGTACCATGTCAAATTCTATTTCCCTTCGAGCCTGCCTGCTTGTGACAAGATCCTAAAGATGAGTATCTAAGATAATAACAAATACGATAACCGTTATAAGCAGATTCGAAAATTATCAATATTTATAAAGTTACAATAATAATTTTTGGCGAACTTGGATGCTTAGGAAAATGGCGCGTACGTATTTCGGCGCCATCAATACTATCATCGGATGTTTCCGCTGATGATCGGTCTTGTTCGGATCTTGTGCGAGATGAATGCGTGTTACTTAAAAGTGTGAACATTGTATGATCATTAACACCCGTATTTTTAAAAAAACGTCAAATTCTATTGCACAACGTATTACTATTGTTTCCATTGTACAAAGTTGCGGACATAAAGGGATAAGTGAAGTAAGTAGGTAAGTTATAACTGTGCTGCAAGAATTGTATAAAAGAAAAGAGAAGTTTAGTAAAAAAATTTAGGGGAGATCTTTTTCTGAAAGAGCCGTAAAGTGAAGCTGCTGGAAAATCACGTTACGACGGTTTACAAAATGATAGAAAATTTAAATCATGTTTTCAGCTAATTTTAATGAAATTATTTGAATTCACAATAAGCGCTTTCCTAGCATAATGTAGCTGAGCCATTATTCTATCTCCGATACAGAAATTCGGATAAATGAACGCCTGACGCATTAGTTATGAATTATACTAAATTAAGATTTAAAATATCGTTTATTTGCATTCAATTTATTATTTAGTCTGTCTCTGACAACTGTCGTTAAAAACATTGGCGTATCATCAGAACACTGCCGGCTTTCAAGGATATATATCCTTTTGTGTTTCTGAGAACGCCATGTCATATTAAAGTTGAAATACCAGCGATGGATATTCGAATGAAATAGATTGTGCAAAGATATCATTTTAATTTAACTACAGTATAAAAATAAAAAGTATGTTTTTTTAGAACTTGTACATAAATAGGTACCTACTGTTCCAAGAAAAAAGTATCACCCCTGCTTTCTGATATCACAATATAAGAATCTAACGGAACCTAAATTTTAGATTCTTATTTAATAATGAGTCATAAAATCGGAATAATAGCCAGTGTTCTTAATATTCGTAACAAGAAAATTGATTTTAATATACAAAATTGAAATATTGTAATCCTTATTAATACAACAGCATATTTCATTTCGATAAAATTTGCTACTACTAAAATTTAGGCGCTAGGTCTACTCATACACAAAATGAATGACGATTGAAAAACTTTTTCCACCTAGTTTAGTTCCCTGCGGTTTCCCTGTCTTTTCGATTATGATTGGGTTAAGTTTAATGCTTTTAATTATTTTTCTTATTGAAGTATAATAATAGATGTAGTTTTAATTAAAATCCAAAATAAAATTGAATAATTAAATTCGAATCAATTGTGAGATCAATCTTTTACTCATAAGCGAGAAACTTTTGAATTCGAAAATAAGATAAGCTAAGCTTAAATAAGAAACATACATAACTTTGTGAAATCAGCTGCCAAAGAGGATGTAAATACTACGTTCTAAGAGGCAGGACTGCCTGAGTATAAATTGAAACTTAGTTTAGTATGAAACGTGCAATGAAAGTTGGAAAGCGAACAGTTGCTTAAAACGTAGTGGACTATCTCCGGTTTTTACAACATTACAGCCATCATCTGTCAATCTATCAATGACTGCATGTTTCATACAATCGAGTGAATCGCTTTTTTCTTAGAGAGTTTCGGTTGGCTGTTGGCTACATACCACCTAGGGATCTTCAAGCATACTCTAACCCCAAAGACTCACTACGCATGTCCTTAGATCTTTGATATTAGAGTCATTTCATGGATAGCGCTCTACTTCAGGTTACCTGCTTATTAGTTTTCTCGTCTAAAACAAAAGTAATAAAATCGTACTTAAATTCCGATATTGGGTTATATTTCGATCGTATAATAAATTTACCAAATTATTACTACTCGATAGTATAATCGTTTTTATAAGCTTAGTTATAAATAAAATTATTATAAAAAATTGTGAAAATAAATGAAATTTCTTGTGTATTTATAATTCCCGAAAAGTGGCGGATTCGTTTGTGTTGGCAACACTAAGATTTTCCGACTCGCCCGACGGGCGTTGATAGGCTAGCCAAAGTCGCGCAGTATTTGAATCTCTCTCGAGGACGCGAGACTTGGCGATCGAGACGAATCGTTATATTTTGCGCGCTTATTTTGTTTAGTGATAAGGTGTGTTAGAAATTGTTTGCCGTCATATATCCATGAAAATAAATTAATTTAATAAAATTTAAAGCAAAAATACGAAGAATCTAGATTATTTTCGGATTCAAGAATGGTCGGCGTAATATTTTTTTAGTTTAAGACGCATAAAAGGTTTTTCACTATTTATTTGGATGCCAAACATCATATTGCGTTGTAATAACTTAATAAATTTGTCAATACTTGAATTCTCAATTTTAATAGTTTAATTTTGGCTGATATTATGTTTTATAACGACCTTCGAATTCTTATCAAAACATGTATTCGTAATAATTGTAATTAAACAAAAGTGAAAACTGTTATCTTTTGCGAATTTCAATTATGTTTTTTTTTTTATTTTGCAACTTCTAGGTGAAGTGATTAAATAGTGGATATGGCTGAGGTGAAAGAACCGCTGGTTATGGAGAAGAGACAAGAGGACAAACATAATACAGGTATATAGATAAATCTCTTGTTTATTTGACGTCATTCAGTCTGGGACATAATTTCTCGCCAAACCACTTTAGACAACTACTTAGTTTTATTAACTACTAGTTGACCCGACAGACGTTGTTCTGTATATCTATACTAATATTATAAAGAGGAAAGATTTGATTCTTTGTTTGTTTGCATTGAATAGGCTCCGCAACTACTGAACCGATTTGAATAATTCTTTCACTGTTGGGAAGCTACATTATCCCCGAGTGTTATATATAGGCTGTATAACATTTTCAAAAAAATTAGGGATTCCTACTAAAACTCCAGTAATGTAACCCAAGGTGTGAAAATACGTACGCGAACGACGTCGCGGGGTATCAGCTAGTAATAAATAAAATAATGTTTTTTATGAATTTGTCAATAATATATTATTGTATACCATAAAATCAAGAATTACTTAGTAAAATATGCTCCCTGTTGTCGTAATGAAATTGTTTCACAGCGGAACTGTCAAACCGTGCGTCAATAAATTCTCTCATAGAAAATATGTCCATACAAAACAAATATCGGACTACGGGGGACACATCAAAGGAAAACAAAATTGTTGTTTTTATTTAATTCCGTGCATTTTCATATTTATTCACCTTTTAAACCTTCTTTGGATTTCCACAAATAATTCATGACCAAAATTCACAAAATCTGTCCAGCCAGAGTCCGGAGACTAACGAACAGAAATTCATTTATATATATATTTTAATGAAATATTATACTTTATTTAAGTCATCAACGGACGAGAACGGGGTTCATCTGATTGTAGTTGATTACCTTAGATGCCAATACAATGAGACTTCCTTAGCCTTATTTTTAATGGAAGAGGAAAACAAGGAGGAAGGGCATACGAGCATTCGGGTTACATGATGTTAAGTGATCACCGCCGCTCACATTCTCTTACAACACCAGAGAAATCACGGTATAAAAATGTTGTTTAATAATTTTATAATGGTGTACACGCTTACTTTGAAGGTATCCATGTCGACTGTCCTATAGTCCTAGAAACAAGGAAGCTTATTCCACAGATTGGTTTTATGTGGAAGAAAGTTTTTTGAAAAGACGATTAACGGGCATAGGGGTCGAATTGACTTAGTTGTTTTATTTTCTCAAAATTGATTCCGTTAGAATTCTTTTTGATGTCACTTCTAACTCTACCACCACTTCGGAAACAAATGGCTCTCTGAGGGAGAGCTCTCCCAGCAATCTTTTCATACACAGCTATCTGAAAGCGCAGGGTTTATAACTTTATAGTGCTACTGGCGTTTACATCACGTGGATCACTTCTGATTCCGGCTAACTGAGACCGGAAATTGTTGCTCGGACTTATACGACCGGATGACATGAACAGAATGTAGTTGTAAAAGATTTTTTTATTTTTATTTTATTGAATGTACAAAAATTGAACAAAAAAAAGTTATAGGACATCTGGATTCGAACCGGGGTCTTCTGCTTTCCGGATCACCCAATGTCCCATCTGAGCTCATATAGTCTAGTACATAATGGCGAAATTAACCATTGTATTCTAACGTTATTGTAGCAGTTTCTCATTAAAACACGGATAAAACAAGATATTTTTTTAATTGAAACCTAGCTAGATCGATTTATCGCCCCCGATATCCCCTGTATGCTAAATTTTATGAAAATCATTGGAGCCGTTTCCGAGAATCAGATTATAATAATAAGAATTGCGCGTTTAAAGATTTAACATATAGATACATACATGAAAATAAATAAACAGATAAGACAATGTAAGTAGGTAGCATTATTTCTTTTATTACTTTTGCTAAGAGACCGTACGAGTAAAAGTCAAAAGAATTCTCAAGGAATCATGTGTCGTGTTGCTCTTGGTGCCAATTTTACTAAAACACTAGCTGACCCAGCAAACGTTGTATTGCCGATAATAAAATCGCGATACAAAAGTAACTGTTGATCGTAGATGGGTGAAAATTTGAAGTTGTATGTATTTCTTAATGCTCACTTCAATCACTTCTCACAAATTTAATAATGTCAAAAAAATAAAAAAAAAAAATTGGCGTGGACCACCCTTAACATTTAGGTGGATGAAAAATAGATGTTGTGCGATTCTCAGCCTATCCAATATGCACTCAAAAATTCATGAGAATCGGTCAAGCCGTTTCGAAGGAGTTTAATTACAAACACCGCGACATGAGAATTTTATATATTAGATAGTATGACTATGTCATAACTACCAACGGAACTAAAATTATGTTTTTTTTTTATACAAAAAGCGATGATGACTAGTTTGAGACAAGAAGTAATATTTATTAACCGACTTCATACTTAAGTTCTATTTTAGTATTAAATGATTTAATCTATTAATGTAATTTCCTAATTAAATATGCAAACTTTATATATATACGATACTATTATAATGACACTAGCCGTTAAAAAAAAGAAGCCATAAACCATCTAGGATAAATTTCGCATCGAATGGTGGTAGTTTCATGTCGATACGATCAGTGGTTTAGGCGTGATTGAGCCTCAAACAAAATCCATTTGCATTACATATATATATATAGAAGATACCAACGAAAAAAGCAGGTTCTTAAATAAATATTTAAAATATTATGCTTGTGTGAACAGATGAGTTAGGATGTGTAATAATAATAACTTAAAACGTAAACTTTAGACGCGATTAAAACGAGCACCCTGTCTGTTCGCTATTCAAGTATTCAATGAACCAGTCGCAACGAGAAGGGGAATACTTGAACTGACGAGGGCCCATGTGCCTACAAAGCATTTTAACAGCTCCGGAACACACACAGATCTTATAGAATGCATAACGTTTTAAACAGTCATTTGAATTTAACTTGTTATAGGTATGTTTTCATTTTGACTACAGTAATGATAAGTAGTAAGTGCTTTATATTATGGCTTTTGTCTTCTTTGTTTAAACTAAATCAAATAAAAAAAAAAATATAAATGTAACTGCTTAAAAAATTAAATAAAAACAAAAATACATATAATCAGCCAAATTAACAACTTATACAGCTTGTATTTTCGATAAATAAGATAAATAAACGGTATAAATTTTACAAAGTAGATTATTACGTCATAATTTATTAATATACATATAAATGGTTGATATAAATTTAGTATTTGGTACTTCAAAATGAAATAAATACATAATTCAACAGTTTTGTCAAGTCCCGTATGGTCTAGTGGCTAGGATACCTGGCTTTCACCCAGGAGGCTCGGGTTCGATTCCCGGTACGGGAAATCCTTTTTTATTACGATAATTAATTTTTTATCTTACAAAACTCTATCTAAATTTTTTTTTTGTAATACATAGTTATTTTCAGATAATATCTTTTGTTTTTAGTATGATGAAAACACCTAAAATGTTTCGTATGTAGAGACACAAAACGACACTGCTTCAAATTGGTGTTAATTATTATCACAGAGTCATATAACTATTATTCTATTAAGAGTTCCTATATGACCTGCGTGGGTGGCAACCATAATTCACTTTTATAGAGCAACGTTGAAACTGTTGACTTCCGTTATCCAATAAGGCTTTCTCAAACAAAATAGTATCTCTGAGATAGGGCTGAGCTGTTGATAATTAATACAAACCTCTCATGGTTCAATGATTACCGTTTACGAGTTGTACCGTTTGCTTATTGATGATTTACAGGTTATGTTCAATTTCTTTCACTAATACGAGGAATTACACATTTGAATTAAAAAAACTTATAAAATAATTAAAACACACGAAGTAAGAAAACAACTTAATTTTAACATCAATTAATGATTAATGTAACATTATGTGTGTATCCGATATTTAAGTTTTATACTGTGAATAATAAAAAGTGTTTTTTTTTTTTTATATTCTGAATGAAAACATTATATGCCATCCGTGTCATGTACAACGTAATAAGAGGCGGGAAGTACAAAAATGAAATTTAGTTTAGAATGAAACATGCAGTCGTTTGACATAAGTTTTGGTACGAAGTATAATCCGGCTAAGTTTGAAAGCGAACAGTTGCTTAAACCGTGGGGGATATCGGTCATCACCGTTTTTTGCAAGATTATCGCCGTCATCTGTCAATCTATCAATAACTGCAAGTTTCATACAATCGAGTGAATCGCTTTTTTCTTAGAGAATATAATAAAAAAAGACTTGACTTAAAGGTCTTAGTTACCAGGTCATAAAATTAAAAAAAATAAAAAATCTTAGAGAGTTTCGCTAGGCTGAGCTATTTCATATTGATCGATTTAACGAGGTTTTCTTTACATAAGAACGTCATTGGATTTAACAAAATAATTTTTCAATGGTTT
>CATIXQ010000027.1:9290677-9313654 GCA_949711755.1 Leptidea juvernica
CAAATTGTTTGAATCCAAAGTTTAGATTGAAAGAGGAAAAGAACGTCATATAGGCATCTCTTGATCACAATATAATGAAATGGATTAGTATTCGTTGTGCGTCGTTATACAAAGAGAAAATTGAGTTTGTCGAAACTTGTCGTCTGACAGGACGGGTTTGTTTTCCGTTTTTACAATTATGTAACTCAGTCGAAGCAGTATTGCGATATATGGTGTCGTTTCGTAATATAGGAAACTGTTAACACTAATTGATTTACTTAGAGACGTTATGTCGTGTCTGTTAGCCGCTTACTGATTTTAAATTAAGTTGCAAACACCAAAGAAATCGGAGTGGCTGATTAGGTTTTCCTACAGGTTTTAATAAATTCTATAATCACAGGATAGAATCAACGCGCTATGACACCGTTCCCAATATTTAGTCTATCTCTTGCTAGAGATAAAGATCGTAACTATCGTTGACTTTTCTGTCCCAATAATTTTATCGACGGTAACTCACCTTATCCGTACACGCTGTCTGTCAATGGGACGACGTATAGCTTACCAGCGATAGAAGTTTGTATGGAAATTGCAATTCACGCGTCCCAATGTAAGGCGATAAGACTTAACGGGTATATTGGAACAGTTTCAGATTATTGACAGCTTATTACTGACAGTAGCAGGTAGTAATTTATCTCTATCTGTAGATAGTATACTGGGAACGGCCGTTAGTCAGTTACACGACAGAGTAGGGATAGATACTAAACGGCCACATTATGTCTATACCTTGCTGGAGCGTTAATCCCGTTCCCCGTTCACCCCCCTGCACTCGTCCTGTTGCGTCAGTACGGTTTAAAGTTTCATTACCGTTAGGTACATGTCGTGATAATATTTTCTTGCTATCACTGCTTTGTTTTTGAAGTTTTCATTGTTACGTTTTGACTTTTGTGGTTAATAATACTGTTTTATGTCGCTATAAAATAGTACTTTTTTTACTCAACGCAGATTTTTTCATTGATTTTTTATCATTATAATAATAACAGTCAAAATCACAACACAACACCTTTTTCATCAACCTTTAACACTCGTTGTTTATTTATTATTAATAATATCCTACGGTATGTTCCGATATACACTGCGACCACTGTACAGTGTGACATCAATTTAGTATACTGTGAAGCCGTTCTTTTATAGCCAGTTATACTGGTTACTATTTAAAACGGAACACAATCCCGTATACTGTCAGCTGCATTTTTTGACACAGGATTCAAATGAGTGTATTAAAGTTTTCTAGTTCATTAAAAAAACTTTTGTTGGAATACTGTCAAATTAAAAATATTTTAATTAATATTTTAGGCACTCGAGTGGTTTTGACTCATCACGTGATCAAAGTACTGCGAGTACCTTACCTCGAAAACGCCAGTGCTCACAGTAGAATATGGCGGCGATTTATGACGTCATATATTTCCCTAGGGTACTGCGGTAGTATACTGGCAGTCCAAAACGGAACGAATTTTTCTACAGTGATAGCACTGTGCAGTGCTCGCAGTGCATATCGGAACACACCCCTAGTGATGCTTGTTTTGTGCACCGTAAAAAAGCGACGATGTGACATCATCGATGATAGGTCCAGAGATAATGTAAATGGATAGTACGTGTTACACTTATACCCTGAACGTAGTGTTTAAATTCTCTTTGCTTAAACCTTTAAACGAGCAATTCTTGTATATATATAATCTGAATCTCGGAAACGGCTCCAATGAAATTTAGTATACAGATAGTTTCAGGGGCGAGAAATCGATCTAACTAGGTTACAATTTAAAAAAATGTAGTTTTATCCGTGTTTTAATGAGAAACAGCTACAATAACATTAGAATATAAAGGTAAATTTCGCCACTATATACAAGACTATAAAAGCTCAGATAGGACATTGGGTGATCCGGAAAGCAGAAGACCCCGGCAAGCAAGGCTCGGTCGTCTAGATATTTATAATTAAAAAAGATAGAACAATGATATTTCTGATAGTAGTGACGTACCTGTTACCCCCTGCCGTGCCTTGGACCATAACTCTCGTGCAATGTAATTAACTACGACAATATCGTCGTCGAACTAAGTTTAAACTTAGTCCATAAAATTTTCTAATAATTTTAGGACTATTATTGAAAACTTTATCTTGTAGCTATAATAATAAAGATCCTTTTTCGTGAATCATTTTCAAACTATAGCGATTCAAAAAAGTTAAATTATTTAGAAAATACTCTTATAATTGGTTCATGCCCTATTATTATATTTTAAGCTATTGCATAGCTTCTATCGCGGGCCTTGAGCGTGGAGACCGAATCCAGAAATTCCGTAACGAAAATAACCTAACACTTACTTACTAGATCTACATAGATATTTCGCAACCATCATTACAGTTGCCGTGGAACAGCGGTTATCACGTATGCTTTTTGTGCAGAAGGTCCCATGTTCGAGCCTGGGGTACGACTTGATTTTTTTAAATTTCTTTATTTTTTTTAATCACGTTTTTTTAATTTTTATTATTATGACAAGCATTTTTACTTAGTTTCACCTGTCCCGTTGTCTGTCTGTAATCAAATCTTGTAAGTTAAATTTTACTCACTACCCGTTAACTCTTTTTAAATTAATTTTATCAAAAAAAATACTGCAAAAAATGCTATGCAATACCTGCTTTACCGCGGCAGTCCCCGCGTGCCACACGTCTTTTTTTAAGGTTTTCTGATGAAATATTTCCGTCCACTCATGCATTTTGCGAACCCTAACATGACTAGAGAATTTCAAAACGAAAAATATATTCTTGTAGATAAATGGATTTAAAAAGGAGTGATAATAAACGAATCCATTAGAGTCCATTTTTTATCTGTACCTTAATGTCATAATAGAAATATAAATTGTTTTCTTTTGTTTGTTATAATAAGATTTCTTTCTGAAAATCTTGAATTGTTTTCAGAAGTCCTTCCTAAATTGGTTTAAAATTGATGAACCAGACAATAAAATGCGTCAGTTGTATTTTTTACTTAAGAATACATTGAATACTATGGGTGATTAAGTCGTTATTAATGTGTTCGATTCTCTTTCACTCGTTACGGAATCCAACGTTACTGCACAACCATTGGAAACACTGCCGGTTCTCATGTAGTTCCTATTGTTGTTTTTAGCCATTGAAAACTTAATAGCTCGTAGCAGATTATGCATTCTGTCTTGCAAGTATAGTCTTTTGCACTTTATATTTATATATCTTCCTTAACAACAAGTTTACTATAAAAAGAAAAGAGTGTGTGTAGTTATGTATTCACGCAAGAAGTTATAATTCTTTGGCGTAACGAAGCAAAAAGCTATTCTATGTTTCTTTTAAAAACTAATCTTGCAAAGATGGCTTTGACAATTAATTATTAACAATTCTTTATGTTTTTAAAGTGAGGGTTACTTCTAGGATTACACAAAAACAATTTGAAATCAAAAGAAGCCACAACCTGAGAGTTGAACAAAGCATACAAGATTTTATGACGATACGTCACTCGACCGGTTGGCTCAGTTGGTTAGAGCACTGGCACGGAACGCCAGAGGTCGTGGGTTCGAGTTCCGTTCATAAAATTTTGTTTTTCAAATTTTATTTGTGAATTAATTATTAAATAACGAATACGGCTGGATGGGCTTGAACCCTTTGCCTGTCCTAATAATGGAGAGGAAACCTAAAAAAAAAAAAAATGACGCAAACGTCAGAAAAATTTAGGAACCAACTTCAATCTATTACTTTTGTGTCACAGCGATGCGCGCGCATCTTAAAATTTTACTCATAATTTTTCATAAAGCGCCTAAAGAAGTATAACTTCAAAAAGATAGATAAAGATAGCTTTAACTTGATTTTGATATAAGTGTTGCTTATTAATAAGAACACATTGCATTGAAATGTTTCTTTTCTCTCTTACACTTAACATTCAAGTATGAATTGTTAGAATTAGGGGTATATGAGACACATACATCTTTTTAGGCTTCCGTTCCAAATGGCAAAATAACGGAACCCATATATGTAGATTCGTTATGTCTGTCTATCTGTCCGTCCGTATGTCACAGTAATTTTTTTCAGAAACTATAAGAACTATAGGGTTGAAACTTGGTAAGTAGATGTATTCTGGGAACCGCATTATTTTTTTGATTTTTACACAAAAATACAAAAAAAAAACAATAAGTTTTAGGGATCCCCGTACTTATAACTGAAACTCAATTTTGGGGAATCTATGGATAGGTCAAAATAGATATTGAGGGTTCTGATATCATTTATTTCTAATCTGTATAGTTTGCGTGAGAAACACTTCCAAAGTGGGAAATAGTGTGTCGTCGTCCCCCTTGTATCTTCGAAAATAAGAGAATGATAAAACAATATATGATGTTCCATGCAACCTTCCACTGAAAATTTTGAGCGAGATCTAGTAAGTACTTTTTTTTAATACGGCATAAATTGTTACAACGAACTACAAGAACTTTTATGTATGTTGAACCCTTCATGGGCGAGTCCGACTCACATTTGGCCGCCTTTTATTCACTTAGATCGTGTTAATACCACATAAAGACAATTAAAGCCACTTATTCTTATTAAGATCGATAATAACAGAGTCGCTTGCCCTCACCCATTGTTTTATATCTTGCTGACACTTCTGCATTGTGTTAAAATACTTACGTTAAGATGACGTCTTGTATTGTGTATTGGGAAGTAGAACTGAGATTTTCATTGAAGTTTATTTTTAAACTAAATATACGCCAATTTTTTTTTTTAATTTATCGAAATACATATTTTACAAAATGTGAACAAATAAGATACATTGTAAAACCACGGAGGTTTGACGCCTTATTTCAGTTTTTTACAAAATAATATATGTAACATTAAATTAACCTACATACAATTTTTAATATCTATAGAAAGTAACAATTGGCAACAAGTTCATTAATTACATACTAATACCTACAAGAAATCAACTACAGATAATATGTACCTTACCAATATTTATTTCAATACGAAGCAACCAAAAACAGATGTGTCAAACATTTCCCAGGCATCCCATGACAATCTTATTAATTACAAATGCGATCAAAGATTACCTAGGAAATATTCCTTTAGTTTTTGTTTAAATACTTCTTGATTCTTTCTTTTTGTGAACTCCGTTGACAAAGCTAACTTATTATACAGTCGCCACTTTTAAGTAAATTTTACCGTCATTTCATCATTACTTAAATTTAATTTGTTATTACAATGTTTTTACCCTAAAACTCTTATAATTATTAATCAATATTTCTGTTTAAACTTAACCAAACGGTCTACGTATGTTCGCGCTCAACCGTTGCAAAGTAATGGTATATAATTAATAGTAGTTAAAAAAAAAACACGCTTTTTTACAAAACCGAACTAAAAAATAGAAAATATATTTTGAAAATTAAAATTTTCATCAATTCCAGGCTTATAGACAATAGATGAGAATTATATAAATTAACAAAAACTTTATTTTGCAAATTGAAAAATGGAATAATTTTATCAAATTAATGTATTGTCATCGGTTCTCGATAAATCTACGAAGTTTGAACGAAATCTGGCCGTTTAAAGTGGGTCAAAATCGCACCCAAATCAGTTGGTTACAAACAAACATACATACAGGTGAAGGTAATAAAAAGCGTGTATAAATATAATAGCTTTGACATTCAAACGTGTTTATTGTATTTGATTTCAGTTTATTATCGCGTGTCTATAATCTGCAATCTGCCCGCAGTCGTTATCATCGGATAGTGTTCCGAATAGTTCGCCTCACAATACTCCGTCAGTTACCTTTTGTATAAAATAAACTTAAAACAAACAAAAATAATCCTCTTTTTATTAAAACAAATAAAAAAAATGCTCGGTATGAATGAAATTTTAATCGAAAATACGATTAATTACACATAATGTTGCTTACTTACAAAACAGAGTTTTCCTGAAATACTGGGTATTCATAAGGTTTCATTTTGATATTGACAGACTCACACAGTTATGATAGGTACAGTCTGTTTATCAAATTAAAGCTTTCTGATAAACTATAATATATTTTGTTTTGTTTTGTAGTGCGGTTAGGTTCAGAAATTTAATATTTTGACAATACTTAAGATTTATAAATCAACATACAGTTTGTTGTCAAATGTCAAACAATATTGTTTGCGTTAAGAAATTTTATTTGTGATAAAACTTACGATTTATCAAACTACATTAAAATAATCCGATAGATAGTTATCAACTGTAGTTAATCTACCTACTATAGTTACATAAAATTAAGTTTATTTTTTACCTCCTGAGAAAGTTAGAAATATATAAAAATTATAATTAGTTTTACACAATTATATGGTTATGATCGACGGGGACGCATCAAAGGAAAATCAAAATCAATGTTTTTATTTAATTCCGAAAATTATCATATTAATTCACTTTTTAAACCTTCTCTGGACTTCGACAGTTAATGTAAGACAAAAATTAGCCAAATCGGTCCAGCCGTTCTCGAGTTTTAGCGAGACTAACGAACAGCAATTCATTTTTATATGTAGATGGATAATCAACAATGTCTCTTATAGTACTTAGATTGTTCTGTTAATTAAGTACTGTTTTATTTGGTACAAAGTCGAGCTTAACATCTGCTTGCAACAATGCCAAGTAAGATTTCTTAGCTGGTTTTATAAAAATTATTTTGATTTGAAAACGAAGTGATCTATAATACGTTCTTCCTAAGTTAAGAAAGAGCTTGCTACCTCACCTGTAAAGTTGGGTGTCGGGATGTAAGGTATTGTTAAGTAGAGATAAGAAATCCGGGCTTATGTAGCAGTGAGATAAACATCTAGGTCATCTCATAAAGTGTCGCCCACAAAGTGTGGAATGTGTCATCACATTAAGGAGAGCTAACCGGGATATTTACTGCTTGTTTATAACTTGATTACAGACTACAGCTTATTAAGTCCTATCAAGTCTGCTTTGTATGTGGCTATAACATTTTAATTATACTGAGAACTACCCTACTCAAGACTTGTTGTGAATTATAATAAAAGTTCAATGCCTGCATCAGGTTCGTCTTTTCCCAAAAATATATTAATGCCTACTACTCGGCTAAGTCGAGTTTGTAAGTCTTTTGTGTGCCGATGTATATGCTTGTACAACAAGATCCCAGAAGATGTTCAAAACAAAAGTATTACGTTATTCAAAAGAATTGTTAAAAAACGTTTGTGTGGTAAAGGTTACTATAACATAAATGACTTTCTTAATGAAACCACAGTTTGGGAATGGAGCGACCGCCCTCAGGCTATTAAATACTAAGTTTAATTGTACAATATTACTTTTTAAACATATTTTTTGATGAAAAAAAAGCCCGCTGAGTTTGTTGCGCCCATTCTTCTCAGGCCTGAGGCATGAGGTGGTAGTTTTTTGTTTGACTTTCAAAAAGTGATGTCACATCCTATTTTGAATAAAAATATTTGAATTTGAATTTAGGTAGTTGTTTTGAAGTTAGGGAGATGATTAGAATGGTAAAAGGATAGGTGGAATGAATGTTAATATTACAAATATGAATGTAACTCTATCAGTCACTCACTGGTTTACTAATAAACTGCTGAAGCCCCAACTAATTCTGTTATGAACTAGTATAAACATATCCTTAAGTAATGGAATAAGCATCGACTAGTTTTGGTGGAGGCAGTTTCACATCTCTATATATTATAATACAAAGTCCTCTACCGCGTCTGTTTGCAATAAACTCAATAACTACGGCACCGATTTTCATGCTGTTTTGACCAATGGATAGCGTATTTCTCTATGAAGGTTTTGGTATATAATTTGCTAACTTTTGTGTACATATTTTTATATATTATTAATTTTTGTTGGAGGTGTCGGAAAAAATATAAGCCGTCTGGGAGTTTTCAACGAAGACACTGTTTACGCCCTTTGAGATAAAACAAAATAATGTATGGTGGAATTGCGTATCTCATATAGTTCTACAGAAAAGTCCGCGATGGCATATTATGTCTATTTCTTAAGAATAGCATACTACATCTATTTTAATACTTTAAAAAAATTGACAATTATAAAGTGGTATTGTAGAAGCTGATTAATCCTTATCATTTTCATAATCACCACATAATATTATTATAAAATCATTCAGAAATACATTTTTGTTTCATTCTTTAGACTACATTATTCCCGAATACTTACATATTTTTCTATTGGTAGCACAGAACAGGGTCTGTCGGGCCAGCTAGTTCTTATATAAAAATGTTTTGGTTATAATTTTTCTTCCAAAGAATCTTTGATTTATGATTGTTATGACCTTCAATATATCCTTCGACTCATTATTACTGCGCAGTTATCTCAAGATCATAAAGGGCGTGCCGGGATGGCAACCCGAAATGATGCGAGTACCTTACCCATAACAATGAGGTGACTAATGATCTGTGTCTTCTAGTTGAACTACTTAGATACATATGTCTCAAGGAGTTTGGATTATTATGCTGATTTATATACGTAGGTTATAGGTTATCACGGGCTATTATCCGCAACTCGACGACTACAGCGCGCCTATTTTGCGTGGTGAGGAGGGCGGCTAATCCTGCCACCCCAGTTCCTCAAGATAATGTATCAAACCTCTGATGTCACCCATGACCTCGGGGAGAGTCCTGGGTGACCCCAGGTGTTTGGCCCGGTATGAGGCCACTCTCCTACACTCCAAAATGACATGTGCGGCCGTTTCGTCCGCCTCCGTGCAGGCTCTGCACAGTGGGCTGTCGGTGACACATATATTGAACAGATGCTTGTTAAAAGGGCCGTGACCCGTTAGTACATGAGTTATTTTCCGTAACCTAGGTCGTGGAAGTTTTACTAGCTTGCGAGAGAGCTTGGGTTCTATTTGAGGTAGAGCTTCTTTTGCTTGTCTACACCCACTTACACCCATTTATATACGTATTAAATATGTGTTTTGTTGAACACGGACGAGAAAAAAAATAAGGACTCCGTATCACCTTACATATCAGTGAGGCACCAAAACAAACCGGTAAACGTGTAAATACATAGCCCCACGTATACACTTACACTAATACAAGCCGATCGGCCGCCATTATGAGATTTGCCATCGTCTGTGACAGATCAGTTTGCGTCGCAATAAAATATTTTAAAAATGCCGTCGTGCGTTTTGATTAAGTGTAAATACAATAATATAAAAGTATTTGTGGATATATGATTATTTAAGGGAGAAATAATTGTGTAACTAGTATCCCCCATAACCGCTCACACACTAGCATAAAGGTGCTTCACTTGCTAATATCACGGCGCGGAGTCCTTCTTTTTTTACTAGTCCGTGTTGTGTATGAATGAATTTATGAAATAAAGAACACGTCACCCTGTCACCCAGCTGTCAGAAACTCAAGTGTCACTATACTACAGTCTGTCAATATATTCCGTCTAAAATACCCCGCTCTTTCTGTCTCTAATTACTAACTACTAGTAGTAATTAGAGACGGAGTATTAGTACTAATTTAATAATATAAGTACCTGTTGAGTCTTTTCAAGTATTTTTATTTGTATAATTCTTCATGTTTAAACAAATAGGTAACTATGTCACTTAATAGATGAGTCAAAGTCAAAGTCAAAGTTTTTATTTGCATAAACATGTTAGATTGATGTTACATAAATATTATTAAGTACATGTTTGCCACATTTATGACGTGCAAGTTTTATAAAATACATTTCGAAATCATTAGTTACAATAATATAAATTTAACAAAAGATCAGTAGCAGTATTATATAGTATATAGTCAAGTTTTTAGTTGAAAATATTCGTCTAATGAATATAACCAGTTTTTACTAAAGTATAATTAAAATTTACATGAGAAATTCCTATTTGACGATACCTCTCTTATTATTTTTGGGATATGATTATAGATTTTTATGCACATACAAAAACAGTTTCTCTGAAATAATGTAGTTCTACAACAAGGTACTTGTAGTTTGTAGTGAGAAAGAACTTTTGTTTCTTTAACATGTTACCGTGGTTCAGTGTCAGTAACAATTTGTGACCACAGTTATTTTAATGTTAAGTAAATAGGTGTTCGTAATAATTATGAAAAATTTTCACGAAAAAACCGTCACACTTCAAAACGGGATAGGTACTAAAATGCCAAGGTTTAAACAGAAAACTTACGACATTCAATAGTTATTTATACTGTTATTTCGACACCTGCAAGTAAAAACATGGTAACTCACTTTTTGGCCAAATTAAGTTACCATTGTAACTCGATTTAAAATTAAATTCTCATTCTTTTAGTCTAATTCACGAGACTGTAAGTCTAAACGTTTACGATTTAGAGAGTGTAAGTAATGGTCCACAAAGTGTATTTTAATTGTATTTAGACCATTCATATAATACGTAATGTAATATCAAAACGCAATATGTAAGTCTCAGGCAGTCATTTCAACCAACTCCTGGTATTCTTACACTTTCAAAAAAAAACATTCAGTCCATAAACGGCGGAGACATTGAAGTAACTAACATACAAAACTCACTGACCTATATAATATATACCACTGGACAGGCTGTTCCATATGTTTGACAGTAAATTTTTTGTGCCTATTTGAAGCGCCACTCGCGAGCGTCCAGAGAACTAATTTTGACGTATAATACAAATGGCTGCGAGGGAAGCGTATAGTACTCCGAAGGATTACTGCATTTTGAATTAATTTCGGTCGTTTTCCGTGTTAAATTTATACTTCAGGAATCAACGTTATAAAGTACCCAATTTTTTTGTAAATATTTTTCCTATCGATGTTTGTTTAGCTGAGGTTGTCATCACTAGTTTTAGTCCCGCAGACTCGCTATAAGGCCAACAGCGCCAAAATGGCGAATATCGAACAGGCACAAAGGCACTTTGACAGTCGCCAGTCCAGTGGCACAGTGGTACAAAATAGAGACTAGAGGTCAGTAACAAAACTACATACAGTCGAAAATGTCAACGTAAACAAGTTTTTTATCATGATGATAACGTGCATACATGAAAAACAATTTTCGTTGTATTAGAAAATTGTTAATTATCAACTTACTATTGCTATGAAAAAGTATTAAAATTAAACTTATTATTTTTACATTAAAAGACGAAAAAAGTAAAATTGTTGAAATGGCGATGAAGTTTATTTAAAATATGTCCATATTGTCATGAATATAAAGAATAATAAAATATTAAATGTTAATTCACTATTGATATCAAGAACCGTAGAATATGAACAATTATTATCGTTCGTGTGAAAATATGAACAAATTATTAATAGATTTTTTATTGCCTAAGAAAAACTAACACTGTTAATTTCAACAAGGTTATACCGAAAGAATGAGTTACCATCCAGGGAAGGGTATAGGTAATTCACATTTAGTGGGATAACAGCGCTGATTGAAAAATTACCGGATGATTGTCGTTTCCCACCTACTATGTCATAGTTTTAGCTGTTTCTAATTTGTCAGTAGGTAAACGGGATGCAGAGAGCCTCTGTATTAGATTTTGATGTGATTTATCATGTCTTGCTGTCAATCAATCCTCAGTTCTTTTTTTAACTTAACTTATGTTTTCTTAAAATTATTTTAATAATTTAATTTAATGTTGATGATGATGGGTGTATCGAACTAGGTGAGTCGGGTACTAGGATATCATCTAAAGAAGGTATAGATGCAGCAGCATGTTTTCACGTCAACCGTTACTAATTTTCTGTTCTACTTTACGAAAAATGTTCTATTCTGAATTTCATAAAAAATCCGAATAATTTGCTAAAACATGATATGCGATGATATATATATATATATCATAATCATATATATATATATATATATATAGAATAGAACATTTTTACACATAATATTATATAATATTGACACACTGATACACAAATTATATATTATAGCCCATAGTACTATGGGCACAAGACAACGATAAATTTAATACAATATACATACTTAGAATGATTTAGAAATGTATTTTGTAAACCACCCATGACTCGGAAACAAACATTCATATTCATTATATAAGTGTGTGCTACCGGGATTCGAACCCGGGACCAGGCAGTAGTAGGCAGGGTCACTTACCACTAGGCTATAGGGGTTGTCAATTTTTATCCGAAACTAACGCGGAGCTGTGATTTTTACCGGTATGAATTTTTAAGCCCTTTGCACCTCTAAAATAATGTGTAGGAGAGCTAGGAATATTTCAAAGGAACACTGTCTTGGTACAAACATTCTTTATATTCTGATAACATTCACTATTGGAATGGATTTAAAAAAATAATTTAAATACTAATAGCCTATTTTAGTGGTACTGAATATTCTATTGAATAGGAAATATTGTGTTCATAGCCAATAGTAAAATCTGTATTTGTAAATAGCTATTAACTTATAGCCCAAGTATTACCATAAGAATTGCAAATGCAACCTTCTGTTAAACAAAGCAAGATTCACAGAAGTAATATCTGTGGATAACAATCTTTATATATATATATATATATATTTCTTGTGTGCGTGTGTATGTCACTGAACTCCTCCTAGACGGCTGGTCCGATGTTGATGAAACTTTCTGTGTGTCTTCAGGTGGATTCGAGGATGGTTTAGATTCACAATTGAACTATCTCCTAAACGGCTGGATCGATTTTGATGATATTTTTGGGTGTTCCAGTGAATTTTAGAATGGTGTGCGTCTTCAGGTGGATTCGAGAATGGTTTAGATTCACAATTAAACTACCTCTTAAAGGGCTTGACCGATTTTGATGATTTTTTTGTTTGTTTCAGTGAATTTGAGATTGGTTTAGATTCTCAATTCCGTCCATATTATATAATTCTCCTGCTCATGTGTATGTTGGTGAACTCCTCCTAACGGATGGACCGATTTTTCAAATTTCAGACGTGTGTACAGGACAACGTCTGTCGGGTCCACTAGTATAAGTATATATAACCTTTTACGTTTAAGTTGTATGGTGGTTCTATATCTTACTATTATGTAAATTAAAGTTTAATGGAGAGCTATAAATACAAATTAGGCTTAGTTCCCACTTTAAGATTTGTTAGTCGACGATTTATAGTGTAGCCTCCGTCCTTATTTACAATTAATTACTTTGAAGTTAAACTTGTGTTGGTTTCAATGTGATCTGCATACCGAATTTAGTTTATTGTTTTTGACAAGTACCTAGTTAATAGTTATTTTGTTGGATTCCGTGTCAATCTTTTAGTTTCTCGAATATTCCACTTTAGATTTATTCATGCCTACTTTAAAAGAGGTGATTTTTTCTTTATTTTTCACTAGCTTTCACCAGCGACTTCGCATGCAATAGTTACTTTGGGTAGCATTTGTTATATTTTAATATACTCACTTTGCAAATAATACACAACAAACTGCTGTGGTTATATTTTTATAAGCTAACTTCTATAGAACTTTCATCCCCCTTTTTACCCCGTACAGGTCTAAATATCAAAAACTGTAGAACAAATATTTATTTATTTCTAATCAAGTGCTTAAATATAAATTTTCAAGGTTATTCGATAATGACAAACTTTCATACAAACTTCCACCCCCTATTTTTATTCGCGATAAAAGGTAGCCTTTCTCAAGCTCTTGTTCATCTCTGTACTAAAGATCGGTTCAGTGGTTAAGGCGTGAAAGCGTAACAAACAAACTTACATTCACATTTATAATATTAGTTGGGATTAAATGGACTGATGACTGATGATTTTGATTTACGGCCGTTTTCAATAACCTATCTATCCTTAGTTTAATTTACTAGAGGTAGACAAATCTACCTTTTACGCTTACTTATATTTCAATAACCTATCGACATAAAGCATTGGACTATAACTATATTGGACATAACTATGGATAGATAAAATCTTGTCATTAAACGGTGACAGCAATGTATCCGTAACTAGAGATACGTTATTGAAAACCTCCGTTAATTATCAAGAGCCGAAAACATGAGGCGAGACCGATATCCCACAAATAACAGTATCAAAACGACCTAGGGTGTAGCGTTACGCAATAAAAACCCCCTTTGTTCTAGGCCTGACAACTTAATATTGAAAACCTCACGGGGCTTTTTTACACCGGCACGCACACATACACACAACGCTGCACGTGCGCCGCTATGTTGCTGCAATCTTCAGCCAACTTCTTCTTATAGCGATATTTCTTTTTCTTTATGCAACCCATATCATGGTTATGTTTGCATTTCGAAGGATTGGTGTTAATTTCAGAAAACAGACATTAAAGTTGTTGCGGCTTATACTTGTCCTAAAACCCATAAATTCAATCCATTTCAAACTTTCCCTCCTTACATGCACATTCGTGATGTGAGGAATTTGGCGAACTGTCAAAAAAAACTCGTAATGGCCGCGTGCGTAACCACATCAACGCTCACGAAAAGTATAGAAATCTAGTCTAAGATCGATCAATCGACTGGACAACTATGTACGTTCAAGTTATAGTGCTACGTTTACCAGTAGTTATATATGATTACCAAAACATTAAGTATTAATGACCTGTGAATTGGCAAAAGAGGTGTGCTTCTGACCAGTGAGTATTCCTTCCAAAACTTCCAGTTTTGTAGCCACTATATTTGTTCTTATTTGAAGCTAACTTGGTTTTGATATTCTTTGTTTCGGTGACTCAGGTAATCTGAAATATATCTAACATATGCACCAATCCATACAAGTGTTCATGTGCCAACAAAAGTCTTCAGCTTATTTCTTCAAGATTGATTAAATTGAACTAAATTTAGGGAGTTGTACATTGTTCCCTATAAATTACGAACGTTTAGCATAATTATAGCGATTAGAACAAGTCGCGATGTTCCGTGAGAATCCGCAATTAGGCATCGCCAATTAAATGCAGTCAGGAAAATAAAACTTCGGGACATTGCTAATTGTGGGTAGTTGCGAAATAATATTGTTTGCTTTAAAGACAATATACTCTAGCAATTTAGATTTGCTCTGTTGTTTGCATGTAGCAGTTCAATTAGCACAAGGCCGGTGACGAGTCGTCGTCATCTACGTTATAAAATATACAAAATTATTTTCAATGCACGTAGCATTGAAAATAATTTTGTACTAATTGAAATATTGTAATTTTTTCTCGTCTAATTATTCAACTACCCTCATTTCTGTCCAATGCCCATAAGAATATTAAACAAAAACTTAAGGAATATTTCCTAGGTAATCTTTGATAGCATTTTTGTAAGTAACAATATGTTCATGGGATGCCTGGGCAATGTTTGAAATATCTATTTTTCGGCTGCTTCGAACATGGATTCATTGATAAATTACTATTGACATTGAGGTTGATATTACCTTCTATATTTCATCGCTCATCTTGATTGTACCATTTCATAAAAATCGGTTAAATTTAGTTAATAGTAGCATTACTAATTTCGCTGAACCCAAATTTAACTTATACAATAAAAAAAAACTAACTTTTAAACTGGAGCTTATATGCAAGGGACAGATATGTCTACTTCGGCCCAGCCGTTTCGGTGATTAGCTGGTACAAGCAGACAGACATAAAAAATGCTTTCCTTATATTATTATTCTTAAGCATTTAATAAGTAGGTTTTATATTCATAATAAAAACAATTTTAAATGTAAAAGAGATCTGGTTATAAACTGAAAATAATATTAAATATAGACATAGCTTTAGGATTACTTTGAACTCCTCCGAAACAGCTTGACCGATTCTCATGAAATTTTGAGTGCATATTGGGTAGGTCTGAGAATCGGACAAGATCTATTTTTCATCCCCCTAAATGTTAAGGGTGGTCCACACGAATTTTTTTTTAATCTTTTTGACATTTTTTTAAATTTGTTTGATTATGAGTCAGCATTAGAGAATACATACAACTTCAAATTTTCACCCATCTACGATCAACAGTTACTTTTGTATCGCGATTTTAATATCGGCAATACAACGTTTGCTGGGTCAGCTAGTGTTATATACATTTAAAAGTTAAAACTCTAGGTTTTACGGCGCTATTATGATCTTCACTCTCTCATATTCAAGCCTTCGTCTAACAACTCATTTGAAGGTACTATGCATGACCTCTTTTTCCGGCAAACACATTTCCGAAGTGTATAACAGCTCTTGCAGTTTTCCATGCATGTGAAAATATTTTCTTATATAGACTGACATACCTAACACAACACAACGGAGCTCCCACCGGGTGACTCCAATTGATTTCTGTGTTAAATTGTTTTTTGGCCATTTTAGGACCGATTAAAAATTTTTTTGAAATCATAAAAGTAACTTTCGAAATTTATTTAATCTAGATTACTATCGAGATAGAATTTTGAATTTCGACTTGATTCAATTATTTTTATTAAAAACAAACATGAATTCAATAATATCACAATAAGTTTTTATCGTAACACTATACGCCGCAGCGAAGCGGCACGACGAGCGACTGCGGCATCCTAGTTAATTTAGTTACTGGAAGATTCACACGTCACTGGGGGTGCAAATCGGCTTTAAGGCGACACTAAATGCCAGCGACCTTGAGCGATATGAGTTCACGGCTGCCGGCCCGCCATCTATGTAACAAAGCCAATATTTTCAAAATTCTTGCGTGGAAAACAGTTTATATGCTTACAATCCTCGTTATTCACTACTAATCTGAATAAATAAACCTACACAAAAAAGTACAAGCTACAAGAATAACTTTTTCAGAAAAGTTCGCATTTTTTGGTACATCTCTCAGGAGAAGTACCAAAAAATGCGTCACGCCATGCCAAAAAACTTGTTAAACTTCAAAGAAATGTGGTAGTTCAAAAAGGCTCGGCAGTGTTAACTATAACCAACAGCAAGCATTAGACACCTACAAATAAAACTTAAGGATATGTGTAACAGGATTAAGTAGTGTTCATAGCTCGAAATTCTATACTTTCACCACAAAACTTGTCTAAAAACACCATGTTTGCGTGTTTTCTGCTTACTCTTCGCCTTAACTGATTTAGAATAGTACATTTAGCTGTGTGTTTATAACTTGTCCAATACTTGTAAGACACTCTGTTAAGCATATCTAAATAATATTATTTATTTTTAAAAAGGCTTACCAAATAAATATACAATAATTAATACTATGACTACTTTTAAATTCCATATATTTAATCCTTGTTTAATATCTAACTTATAGTATATAGGTCATCCGCATTGATATTTTATTATTGTAAGTTAAGCAGTTTAGATAAATCCAAATTAAAAGGGTTCAAAAACATATTTCTTAAAATTGACAGTTATATAATCACTAATATATTTACTTTTAAATAATTTTGAAACAAGTTTCTATTTCTGGAAAATCGAACATGGACTCGAAGATATGTACTAATACGACAATGATAAAGTGGTACACACAATCCAATCTTGGACAGAAGTAATGGACAGTCTTATTGATTATTTAATAATTTACATAAGAATAAAAGTTTTTCTTATGACAGTAAGGAACGAGACGAGCGGGACGTTCAGCTGATGGTAATTGATACGCCCTGCCCATTACAATGCAATGCCGCTCAGGATTCTTGAAAAACCTAAAAATTCTGAGCGGTACTACAATTCGCTCGTCACCTTGAGACATACGATGTTAAGTCTGATTTTCCCAGTAATTTCACTAGCTACGGCGCCCTTCAGACCGAAACATAATAATGCTTACACATTACTGCTTCACGACAGAAATAGGCGCCGCTGTGGTACCCATAATCTAGCCGGCCTCCTGTGCAAAGGAGCGTCCCAGTGGTTGTTGTGATGCATTTCTTCGCAATTCTCAGGTTTTCATATTGAAGAATTTCTATCAAATTTTTATTAGTCACAAAACTCAACCTGGTTATAATTTCTGTTTTTGAATTGACTCAATCCTAGTGATGTTGATTGTACTCTTGTAATTAGAGCCAGACCACGGAATTGTATTCAACATGAGATCTTACTAGGGAATTTATAGAGTAATTGTAACTAGACTAATTTATGCGAAAGAATTGATGATAATAATAGTTATGTTAAGAATTTGTGTGCTGTTTGTTACATCTATACATATAAATAAAATAGAAGTGTCTGTTTGTAATATTGAAATTACCGTTTTTTACTACATGTATATGAATATATATATATGCGGTACATACACCAAAATGACGTTTTTTACTATTTTTCTCTGTCTGTCTGTTTGTTCCGGCTAATCTCTGAAATGGTTGGACCGATTTTTATGGGACTTTTATTGGTAGGTAGCTGATGTAATAAGGAGTAACTGAAAGGCTACGTTTCTTAAAATAAGCTTTTATTTTAGAAAAATAAAGTAATGTTGCAATGTCAAAGAAACTGTTTAACTCTAAAAATAATGTATATGGCACAACAACGTTTGCCGGGTCAGCTAGTATATAATATATCTAATTGAATGATTATTACACTCATTCTGTGGATACTTACATAATATGTACTAATATACATCGCAGTTATGTCAAGGCGTGACTTCAATGATGTAAAACTATCGGGACACGCCACAAATTAAATGAAATCAAAATCACTTTATTCATTTAGATCACAGAAATGACACTTATGTATGTCAAAAAATTAATTTTCATTATTGAATTTACTGCCACTTCGTAAAGGGTTGAGCAAATCAGAAGAAGTAGCATGAAACTCTTTGCCACTCTTTTGAATCGACATTTACATTTTCATAATTTTCCGATTATATAGAAATATTAAAAAGGATTGTGTGGTTTTATGAAACCACGGTAAAGGTGAAACTTATTTTCACATTATAGATATTTAACTAAAAATTTTTGGAATAATTAAGGGTATGAAAATCGCTTTATCAATCTTAATTTTATACTTGGAAAATTGGAATGAATTGGAATGATAATGGGAAATAATAAAAGTAGACTAAGTCTCCAACTAATATTTTTGTAGAACTTTGTGTCTTAGCCCTGGTTAAAAATATTGAATAAAAGTTTCACTTTAATAGATAACAACATTCACATTAAACATTGACAAACAACATTTACATTAAACACTGACAAAAACAAACAAAATAGCGTGGAGCACTGGCACGAATGAGTAATAGTCTATACACTACACGGTCAGCTGCTGCGAACTATAGGCGCCGCCCGACCGTCACGCGACATGCAACACACAGACGAAAAAGTTTGAGACGATGTTATAAAAGTTTCACTTTAATAACTTTTAAGTAGTAGCATTTTCCATTACTGATATTGCACATTAGCCTTGAGCAGCTCTTTTGTACAACACGGAGCGTGAGCTGGCAAATACGTCAAGAGATTACTTCTTTATTCACTGCACGCTTCCTACATGTGTACCTATTATGTTCGATAATGAGAGATTTATATGCGAGATTACAGCCGCACGGTTATTGCCGCACGGTGAAAATCGACCGTCTATGCCGCAAGTGACTAACGTCGCAATGCCCAAAGTAGTATGTATGCGATCTAAAACATAACTTGTATAAAAAACCAAGTCTCGTTTCTCAGTTATGTTAATTTTATTTATTTACATTAAAGTTTACAAAACAAAATACTTAAAGCTAGCATCAGAAAACCACACGGGTTTGTAATATATGCTAACAAAGAGTTAACTCTAGGTACATTAACTACAGAACATTAGTGCCAGTTAGATAAATTGTGTAAATATATTTATTTTAAGTGACTTAAAAAGTATGATTTCAGTTTTTTCTTAATATTGCGAGGATTTATACAGTTCCGTACATCAGTGGGTAATTCATTAATTAGATGAGGAACTAGGTAAGCATACGTTCGTTCGCCATATCCATTGAGCGCGCTCGGAGCGCATAGACGGCCCCGAGTGACGGCTCGCGTACATACAGAATGTTGTGCTTTATCCCAGTATTTAGTATTGAAAAAGTTTTCTCTTAACATTGAATATTTCATCAGTACCTGCACTATATTTAAAAAGTTATTTAAGTTCTTC
The DNA here is from genome assembly GCA_949711755.1 of Leptidea juvernica. Classification (NCBI taxonomy): domain Eukaryota; kingdom Metazoa; phylum Arthropoda; class Insecta; order Lepidoptera; family Pieridae; genus Leptidea; species Leptidea juvernica. The sequence continues at coordinate 9,310,667 of CATIXQ010000027.1, forward strand.
TACCGTAAAAGTTTTGAGATCCATGTTAATAACAAGCCGGTCAATTTATTTACGGCCGTTCCCAATATTCAGTCTATCTCCGGTTGTGGCCTACTTGAGATAAAAATCGTAACTATCGTTGACTTTTCTGTCCCAATAAACTTATCGACGGTAACTCCCCTTATCCGTACACGCTGTATGTCAATGGGACGACGTATAGCTTACCAGTGATAGAAGTTTGTATGGAAATTGCAATTCACGCGTCCCAATATAACTCGATAAGAATGACTTATCGGGTATGTTGGGACAGCATCAAATTGTTGGCAGCTGACAGTAGAAGGTAGTAATTTATCTCTATCTGTAGATAGTATATTGGGAATGGCCGTTAGTCCCTACTTAAGGGAACTTCTGTATTAAGTTATAAATTAATTAGCTAACCTAACAACATCTTATAGTGACCATATCAATGTTAAAAATATTTTATGTTTTGAATAATGTGACAAACTTGGCCATCCCATGAAAACACAGTGTATCTTTTTTATTAAAAACACAATGTATCTCACAACTAATATAACACATGTCATATTAAATTAGATTCTTTAGTACGATAGCCCAGTCAACCTGGAAAATCATCTGGTCGCTTCCGATTTCTGCCAACTGTAACTTTGAGAGGCGATTTGTTAAATATCAAACCGCACGGCGGACGTCGACCCGTGTAAACTCCCCCTTATATTCCCTGCATCTACTTAGCACACAAACTATACTAACTCTAATTCTTTAGCAGACTTGACTAACAGATATATTAGATATTTCTAACAGATATATTAGATCGTTAGTGATCTTCTCTCCATCCAGCCTAGTGAGCAGGCGGTCCGAGGTTCGAGTCTCCGTCCGAGACGCCCCGCGCCTGTGAGCTACATTTTCGGCCTCCAAGGCCCCCGCCCGGCTTCGCTGTAAAAGCCTTCAGGGCTATCAGCACAGAGGAGGTTTTTAGTCGGTAGGGGGTGTTTACACCCGAGCCCGATATATGGGCCCCGTTTCGGGGTCTTCAATACGTAAATGTATTTTACTCCTCTCGAAAAAAAAAAAAGCAGACATGGTCTTATTAATAAACTCAATAAAGAGTTACTCCAAGTTTAAATTTATTTCTCCGTCATGTAATTCTGTAGTGATAAAGGTTATGTCAAAAAAAAATCAGAATAAATTTACTTCGCATTATTAATAATTCAGGTAGGGCTATAAAATATCAGTACACCACGGTGGCGCAACCAGTCGCCGCTACCTACAAAATACACGATAATAATGCTCGTTGTAATCAATATTCATTTCTTCGCTAATAGTTAAGAGCTTGTTTACAAGCAGAGAAGTAACAGACAATTTGGCGCTTGTGTGCTTACCGTTTTCTTTTTTCTAATTTAATTTTGATATTTATTTTCTTTCAAAATTTCACTTTAATTAAAATTTAATTTAGGGATTTTAATTAAATAATTAATTTTACTATACTTCTGTGGACCGGTGCGACTTGTATTTTCATTTATTATAATACTAGCTGACCCGACAGACGTTGTTTTGTAGATAATTAAAAAAAAAAACTGTTTTATAGGAATTTGCCAATAATATTTTAAAACATCAAGAATTATTTCGTAAAAAATGCTCCCTGTTGTTATAATGAAACTGTTTCACAGCAGAACTTTCAAACCGTGCGTCACTAAATTCTCTGATAGTAAATATGTCCATACAAAACAAATATTGAAAATAAAAATAATTATGGGTCCCAAATCGAAATAAAAACTATCCTATCTCTCAAGTTGGATCCGTTCATTAGTTTAGAAGTCCGTTCATTAGTTTAGAAATCCGTTCATTAGTTTAGAAGTCCATCGCGGACAAACAACGTGTCACGTAATTTATATAATATATTAAGATATGCAATCCATACTGTAAATGCAGCTGTATAGAGAGTTACTCTGCTGGTGTCCGTTTCGTTGCGTAACTGGAGTCTGTATGGTGTCTAGTTTGATAGCATATAGACCGAAAGGATATACCGTGGTGCCCTGATACCTTTCAAAATTGATATAAAAGTTATCATTTATGCAGGAGTAGTATGTTTGTTCAGATACCTATACTGTAACCAAGCAGATAAAAAATTGCGAAGCGTTCTGTAGAATAGCTTAACCTGGTCCCTGCTGTTAAGTGCTAGCCTGTAACTAAATTATAATGCTTAGTCTTTTGCAATTAATGCAATTTATGTGTAACATTATAAGTAGGTACTGGTACCAATTACTGGTACTTTTAATAGAGCGACAAAAAGAATATCTACTTGCAGAGTTTCCTGCATAGTTCTTCTATTTCAGAGCGTCTGTTTCCGAAGAGATGGTTGTGATATGATCAATCATGTAAACCAAAATAATTTTCAAGGAAATATTAAAAAAAATGCTTTAAAATACTTTTTTCATTATGAAGAATATTTAGCAACAGATTAATAGCAGTTATTGATAAGGGAATGTCCAGATGATTTGGTCATGTACAACGCTTCATGATAGACAAAGAATGAATGTGGGTGGATGTGTGAGGTAACGGTGGGGTCGTTTTGTTCTAAAATTTGGTCAGACAAGGAGTGCCAAGAGTGAGAGAGGGTGCGTGGATAAATTGATCCGTACAGAACATGTCCCCTGAGTATAACTAGTACCTGGACGACCGAGCCTTGCTCGGATTTTTATGAAGGTACAAAACTTGAACAAAAATACAGTCAATTGGACATCTGGATTCGAACCGGGGTCTTCTGCTTTCCGGATAACCCAATGTCCCATCTGGGCTATTATAGTCTAGTATTCTAGTATATAGTGGCGAAATTTACTCTTATGTTATTGTAGCAATTTCTCATTAAAACATGGATAAAACTACATTTTTTAAATTTGAAACCCATCTAGATCAATTTCTCGCCTCCGAAACTACCTGTATACTAAATTTCATTAAAATCGTTGGAGCCGTTTCCGAGATTCAGATTATATA
>CATIXQ010000027.1:9314054-9356306 GCA_949711755.1 Leptidea juvernica
TTTCTCATTAAAACATGGATAAAACTACATTTTTTAAATTTGAAACCCATCTAGATCAATTTCTCGCCTCCGAAACTACCTGTATACTAAATTTCATTAAAATCGTTGGAGCCGTTTCCGAGATTCAGATTATATATATATATATATATATATATATATATATATATATCACGCACGAGTTACAGCCCATGGATAAATCTGTTTATCGTTCTATTGAGCACCAATGGGACCAAGAGTTGATAAATACGTTAGTCAGCATCCCGAACAAGGCAATTTTGCGCTACAGGGTCATGTCCATATAACCCAGATGCTATTCCTGAAAGGGCATTTGCACCCTCTTCGTTGAGCATTTGGCATCTTTATATACAAGAATTGCTCGTTTAAAGATATGAGATAAGTTAATAAGGGACCACGAAAAATGTTTCTTATGTGCAAAAATATCTTTATCGATTGTGCAGTTATTCTTTATACATTAATAGGTGTGTGTAGAACTAAAGATAAGATATATGTTATCTGAAATTGTTTCCGAAGCGGCTCGCTTTGTCGACGATGTGTAACATTCAAGTTTCAGTGTCAAGACAAGTATTGAGTAATTCTACCTTCTAACGGTGATCTAATGCATGACGCAATACAGAAGGTCATTTTGGAGGCAAATTAGCGATTTTGCAAATTACTTCGTTTACATTTAAAATTATAAAATCTATGATTATATTGCCGGAATATTATAATGTTTTATTTTAATTGAATGAATTTACTTAATTCACTTTAATTCACAATTATGACGAACTTACACTTTAAAAATCTGTTATCTGCCACAAACAGGGCTTGGTAATTCGTTTTGTTAATAAGATTTTGTAGATTCGATTTTCATGGCACAACAACTTGCGGTAAGTAGCCTTCAATAGTTTAGAAATTAAAATAAATAATCTGTACCGACAGAGGGGTGGAAAGTTTGCGGTTTGATATACAAAATAACAACGAAAAAATTAATCAAAAAATTACAGTAAATGAAATTCCTAATCTAAGTATAAATTTTACCATTTACCACCGTAATAGGCTACTGGTACTCTTAGACTAAATTTATTTGGCAATTCGGGGCATTCGATAAAGCCGTTCAACAGTTTATGAGTAAACAGAAGATCCAGAAGTTATCTACGTTCATCCAAAGTGGTCATTTTAAAGAAGTCCAGCCTTTCTTTGTAAGAAGAAATTTTCTTGGCTTTACCGGCATTAAAAGCCACATGCCACAGAAAACGCTTTTGAATACGTTCCAGTCTTAGGATATGCGTAGTATAGTGAGGACGCCAGACAACTTTTTATTTTTAATTAAAAAAAAAATGTGTTTCTTATAAAAAAACCCGAGCATTTTAGAAGCACGTTTTACTATGTTTTCTAAATGGGGAAGAAAAGTCTTTTTTATCGAAAGTCACACCAAGATCCTTAATAACTTCCAAAGTCTCTAAAGTATGTTCTTTTATATGATATTTGTAGGTAACACAATAATTATGCCTACATATTTTGACGTATAAGAGCTTATAGTCAACATTTTTTTAAGAATATATTTAATACCATTTTAGAAGTGAAATCTTCTTTAGCGGCGTTGAGCACTTTTCTTGGGATGGGTATAAAATGTTAAACTCGCGTCATTACACGTGGCCTGATCGAAAATTCGTAAGACGGAGGAGACTTGAGTCTTTTGTGACTATTATAAACTATATATAATATAATAACAAAAATATAATTTGTAAGTTGAATTATGTAACCACATAAATGCCAGTACTTTTATACTGATAAATAAAGCAATTCGTGCAGTTCTCATTTCTGCCAGCACTCCCGGAGTGCAACCCTTTATTTTTTTACCATCTTAACAAATCTAAACTTTTTGCAGGCTTTATTACAAAGATGTCAATATTTAATTACACATTACTGTGTTTCGGTCTGAAGGGCGCTATAGCTAGTGAAATTACTGGGCAAATGAGTTTTTACATCGTATGTCTCGCGGTGACGAGCGCAATTATTGTAGTGCCGCGCAGTATTTTTGGGTTTTTCAAGAATCCTGAGCGGCACTGCATTGACAGGGCGTAGAAATTACCATTAGCTGTACGTCCTGCTTGTTATTGTCATAAAAAAGGACCTTTTTGTAAATCTTGTCGGTACACTTGTCATAATTGACATCAAAAATAAGCGATTTAAAAAATATAAAGTACTTTATTACATTATAATCCATTAAATGAACGGAAAATGTTTGTCCGTTAGTAATCATGTTCGGGTCGTTGAAATGTACAAATAAATTTAGTGAAGAGACTTCACAAAAACTCTGCCAGTAGGTATTATTTTTCTAATAATTCGTGAATAAAAAAATTGTTTATTATGTTGATCTAGTTCAGATGTAGTACTTGTAATAAATTATGAGAAAATTTTATGAACTTTCTGTTTCCTATCTGTTTTCTGTGATTCGTGCCATCTAGCGGGCTTTAGCGATGATGGTTAGACGATAAAAACAACGTTGCATAAAACATGTCGAAGAAAGGTTTCGAAGATTGCTTAGTTTTATGTAGTTCCAGTAGATGGCTGTGAAACAAAATATTGAGTTTAGTTAATATCTCTGTAGGTGGCGCCATAAGTAACTTGTTAGCATGAAAGACATAGCTGTTTCGAAATAAATACATGATAATTGATTATATTTTATCAGTAGAAATTAGAAACTATGCTTGGATTTCTAGATAATACGATAATTTTATATATAATTGGAATTAATTCCAAACTACTTTATTCAATTAGGTCTAATAATAACACTCACTTATAATGTCGAACATATTCTTTTGTTTTATGGCATAGGTGAAGATCACCACCGCTTACATTTTCCTGCAAAATAGAGAAATGACAGGAGCAGGAGCTTTGCCTTCCAGATGACTCAGTATTTCGATACTATGCGAGTAATTGGGAGTGTTGTCGAAGAGCGGTGACACAGTTGGTATCTTTATCAAATATCAACCATCATAAATAACATTTACTCACGTTATTAATCACTTAAAAAGTATTTTTTATTTTTATTTTTGACAAGTAACTTGTCTTGGCAGATCTTAGTCTCAGACAAGTGACTTAGGCTAGATTCATTTTAGAAAATGAATAAAAAGGTTCCACGAGAAATATATAGGTATAAATATTTAGTGGTCAGGTTGTCGTGTAAATGTCGTGTCGTGTAATGTAGCAAAGTCATGGAGACAGCTAGTACTTGTAAGTTACCGAGGCCAAGACCTTTGTGCCCACTTCAGGTTACACAACAAACAGTAGACATTTAGCGCCGCCAGTTGCCGCGATCATTGTCTTATTTATCTCATGGCACTCGAGTCTCGAACCAACCTGTGCTGACTGATACTTTTTTACGGCGCCTATTTCTATCTTTTTGGGCTTTTCAAGAATACGGAGCGGCACTGCATTGTAATCGGGTGGGCGTATCAATTACCATCAGTTGAACGTCCTGCTCGTCTCGTCCCGTAATAAAATAAAAAGGCATTTATATTACTTGTACCACAGAATAGGTAAAATGTCTTTAAACTGTTCTGTGACTTGTACCTTGTCGTGTCCACATAACTTTATGGATAAGTCAGCACAAGTCACAGTGGTTGAAGGTTACGAAATACGATCCGTTCAAAGCCGGAAGTCCCCCCTTTGCGTGCCGTATAATATTACATTAGCAAACTTTAGTGCCTGCTGATTCGCAGGCGCTTTCCGAAAAATGTGCGACGATCGTCGATTGTCTTTATCTGCCGATCAGACTTAGCCATGTTTTGGTTATATAATGTTAGTTTGGATTTCCTGTTTTTTTGATATCTTGGGAGAGCTATATGATATTGTTATATTTGCCATTTGCTCCAGGATTCTACATCCCATTGTTGATGTCTGACTGCACATTCGCGAGCTTAGAGACAAATATTTAGCCTCGCATACCCACTTTGTGGAACAATCTTCTAGCTGCCGTAATTCTGAACCGATGTGACCCAGGTACCTTCAAGAATCGAGGTTAAAGCATAATTGGCATTTTTCCTCAAAATTAAGTCCTTTAGAATTCCTTTTTGATGTAATTTTTAACGCTACAACCGCTTCGGAAACAAATGGCGATGTAAGAGAGAAGCGGCGCAAGAAACTCCCAGAATTCTGTTTTTGCGCTCTTTTTAATAAAATATATAATATTGTACTTTGATTGTTATAATACTATACTACTCAAAGGCTATATTGACCTCTGGTATTATGGATGTCCATGGACGAGCATTTTTTTACTTTCCACTAGTACGTATGCCACTTTCCTGTTCCTCTAATGTAAGTGAAACTGTTGACAAGTGCAGAATTATTTTACATGGTGATTATTATGGATGAAAATTAAAAAAAATATATTCAACATAATAAAAAAGAAATTAAATTATAAACTTTAATATAGTACTTGCTTTTGCCCGCAATGTTGTACGTGTTAACTTCGAGTTCCTAAAACATAAAACTGCCGTCACGGGACGACCGGTCGATTTTCAACATCTTATTCCTCCTGCAACACCAAAAGACTAACAGGAGCTTTGCCTACCATTCATTAAGGTATACGCACTTTTTTTGAAGGAAGCCATGTCGTATCGTCCTGGAAACACTACACAATTAAGCTCATTCCACAGCTTGGTTGAAGTTGATAAAGATTCCGGTGCGAAGGTGGAATTTGGCGGTAGGAGTCAGGTCAAACAACTCTTCGGAAGACTCGCCGTGATCAATGCAGTAGAAGATACACAATATACTCTCTTACGCAACGCAAAGTGATCGAACCGTTCAAAGAGCGCTGAAACCCCGACCTAGTCGCCTCTTACGACACCCTTGTGCCTGGGACTACCCTTTTCTTTTTAAGCCCCGGGGAAGGACAGGACAAAAACTCAGTCAAATTGTAAATTTCTTATTAGAAAAAATCTGAAACCAATAAAAATATGGAGTAAAATAATCTATTAAACAAATATAAATATGTTAATTGTGATATGTGGATCTATCCTCAATTCCTTTACTGTACCTCTGACCACTTGTGTGTAAAATAGATCGGTTGAGTAGACGAACAAACTCACATTAGTGTTTATCATATAAGTGAGGATAAAATCCTACATATAGTAAAGTCCACGCCTCTTTATTATTACACACGAAACTATCTTACTAATGATAGGTTTTTTTGTTTGTTTCAGGTAATTCTTCGCAACAGGAACATCAAGAAAGATTAATAATTATATATAAAACAATATTTCTAGTGTTAACTTTGTTTGGGTCATCTCAATTTATTTTACGAGGTTTTTCTATTTAAATAAATATTTCAATGAATTCAGGAACAATGTCTGTATGTCATTGAGCGTCACCGAAGTCTATGTCACGATGGTAAGTTGTCAGAGCATTGCTAAAAAATTTATAGAATTTATTAAAATAAATAGCTTTGAAACAATATATTAGGAAAACTGTTGAAAAACACTGACATTTTGCCCTATGTCCTAACTCATCATCTTATGCGAAGCATAAAGCGATTCAACCCAGGTTAGAGCCTGTGCCCATCACCCGGCCACTTGGCATACCTGTAATTGTTACAATGTAATAAACATTATCCCCGGCTAGTGTGCGCGAGCTCAACTAGCACTTAACTGGTTTCTTGTATATGAACAAAATGATTTAAAACTTATTTTATTTCTATTCTACCAAATCTGTCAGGTTAGTCGGTTAACTCAGCATTTCGTATATACGTCTGGATACGCAATCTCTTTAATTTTTAAAAAAAATTGTGGAAGGGGGTCTGGGAGTTATACTCCGTTCGCGCACCACACGGTTGATCACAACCACAGTCAGACCTCCTATTAACTCCAACGCGATCGCCCCCGAGATACATTTAAAAAACAAAGTAATATTTACATAGCCATCGGTTAATACTTAGACCAGCTCACTCGACGTCCGACGAACATCAATACAGCCTTTCAGATATAGCCTGGCTCCTGTAGCACACAAAGGCGTGATCTACCATATACACAAACGTCATAAAACAGGTGGGGATGAATCATAATGTCAGTACAAAGAGAACATTTAGTAAAACTATGACTATGACAACAGATGTCGCTGTCCTCGCAAGGCACATCCTAGAGTATGTATATAATATTATCTGCTATCTCATTCTCAATAAAATGTCTTTGAAACTCATGCAAATCCGACCTAAGTTTTCAAATGAATAAAATCGAAAACCATTTTTATTCCATACGAAGGAATTTCAATTTGCGAATACATGATGGGAATCTGCGCGCGCAGCCTTCACAGGGCGCAGGACCCACCCAACGTAGAATTCAGATATTTAGACGCGGCTTTAAATATAAAATATTTGTATAGTTTTCCATCATATTAAAAATATTCTTAATTCTTGTTTTTGGAACAGACACCGAAAGTAAAATATATAAAAACTTATAATATATTTTATGATTGAATTAGATGATATGTTTCGTTTACTTGCCACAACGTGCATGGGCAATGGAATGAAACTTCAAGTAGTAGAATTTTGTGAAACTTTAAATTTTAATTTCTGCTACTTTTTCAGATAAACTTGTTCAGTACCAAACATATAATAATAGAAATAATATTTTAAAGTTATAAAAGATCTGCCAATTTCTCCTCAAAGCAAGCAAAATAAGAAAATAGAAATAGATAGAAACCCTAACACGTTACACGTTTACACGTTAACAACTTTAAATTATCTTAAATATTTTTTTAAAAGTCGCACGGAAAGCGAGAGGTCGTGGGTTCGAGTCCCGCATTGTTCATAAAAAAAAATTTTTCAAATTTTATTTGTGTAATCTGTATTATTAAATATATCATGGTATAGTATTCCGACAAAAAACTTCATAGATATATTGGTGAAATATAACACTATATATTTATTTTATTTTTTAAACTTCGTGCATAAACAAATTTAGTATGGACGCGTCTATTTCATTATCGACTCTACACACTTCAGTTGGCAATAGAGGTTTTAACAGAACAGCATACGATATTTCGCCGGCTCCCGTAACGGTGGACCCCAGTATTACTAACCCTTGATAGTACTGCTAATATAAAGTGTTGGTCTATTGCGGAATCTCAGGTAAGTACTGAATATAATGTACTTACAACACGAGCAATGCTTACACACAGCAATTTCTAGCACTCGATACCACTAAGTATGTAATAGTAGTAAATATTTTCCGCATCGATCGAAACATTCTCATTAATTAGTTATTACCTGACACTATTTTCATGAATATTGTGACCAACTAGATCGTTTATCGACAACCTATTCTTAAAACGTAATTGCGTAACCATTCTCTTCAGTAATTAATCAATCACTTAAATACTATAAGCTAAGTATGTTCTCGAGACTACGAGGCATTATCTGATATTAGAAATTGATATTGATAAGTAACGGTTATCTGAATTTATCAGATATCGCTGTCATGCGAAGAGACCGGGCGAGGTTATATTATGTCACAAAAGAGGTTGTGAAGACTAATGAGGTCATTATTTAAAACAAAAATAAACTTGTGAACAATGAAACTAGCATGAATCGCAAATGAAATAAAAAACTGATTCGTAGATATATATACTACTAAATAGTTAAAAATGACACTTGAAAATTGGAGAGTTAAGTTAAAAACAAAACTAAATAACATGATTTACTCGCACTATTCTTAATTTAAATCTTATTGAAAATAATTCTCTAATTTTGAGTTTGGCATTCTATTAAGCTTGTTTTTATTGTTTTTTTGTAAATTGGCACAAAGTCAAAAAAAATCTCTTGCTAAAAATGGAAACTGTAAGTACAATATCGACGTTTTAAAGAGCTCGAAAACTAAGTTGTAAAATTCCACTACATACCCAACTAATACAACAAGAGAGACTATTTAAATTATTGCATTGTCATCGGTGTTGATAAGTTTGCGAGGTGTCAATTAAATCCGACGTTAAAAGATTTCCATTACATACAAACGTACCAAGCTAAAACAGCGTGTTAAAAATTATTGTACCTTATCACATAAATTGTCGGTGATGAATTGGTTGCGAATCCACTAAATAAATAGAATAAAATAGTAAATATATATTCAAACAAAAAAAATCTTATAATTATATTTACTATACTATGATTACATAAAATAAAAACTATCACTACGGGGAAGCCCAAGAATACTGGATAGAATGCTGATCCGTTGAGCGAAGTAGCTGCCAGTGCTTGGATTGCCTGTTGAGGCGCGAAGATAGTACTTTGTACATTCTCCGCGCCTTTGGTCCCCACGGGCCAAGTATCTCGATACCAAACGGCACAAAGGTGTAAGACTCACTGAGACTGACATATTTGCGACGCTTACTGTCTTCGCCAGTCGAAGCAGCAGCCCCAGCACCAACTGACGTAACTTGGACATGAGAAGTAGCCAGAGTGTCGAAGCAAGTCGCGTCCCAGACCAGCGCCCTTCCCCGTTGTCAAGCCACCAGGGTCATTCCCTCAGGACGATTGCCATCGCGGCGGGTAATACCATTTGGCTCTTAAACAGCTGGTATATTAAGAGCGGCTACTGCCCTGCGGATGCTGGCGTGACGACTGATTTTAGGCAGGATAGCCCGTGATACCCAAGAGCATCTACTTGAACGCCACATCTATAATCACATATAAAATAGTTGAATGATTATTGAAAAACATTTTTAGTACTGACAAGAATATCACAAATATTAATAAAACGTTTTGTGTTATACGTAGAATACTTCGTGTGTTTGGGTTTCCGTATTTACGGCCGCGACATAAAATTATACACATTGGGGCTAATAGCCGAGGAAGTTTTATTTGGGAATGAGTCAAGATGTCTGTAGGATTTCGTATTACTCCAATTCGGAACGGGACTCTTAGCCAAATCTGTTTACACCCACGCTTTGTTGATAGTAGCTAATGTCCTGAACGGTATTTCAGCCTCAATTTTATAAAGACTATAATCAGCTTTTGGCAAATTGACTACAATCACCCAATTTTGAATATTATTACAATAAAAATAATTAATATAAAATATAAATTAATAATTATAATTAATATCATTATAAATAAATATAAAGCTGCGTTACATGTTGAATTCGAACGACTTGACACATTTGACGTAAAGATCACCTGTTCTAGAAACCAGTCCTAAAAAACCTGCAGTAACTATTGTTGAGGAACCTGCCTAGCCTAACTGCTGACTGAAAATTATATTATTATAGCAGATTTATGGACTTTGGACAACTTTAATCCCAATATTTATATTTAAAAATGTGTTTAATTTATTTATAAAAAATCAAAATATTTCTTGTATGTGTGATTCGCAATTTGAGTACCTATTAGTAGTCAATATATGTAAATATAATAAGAACTAGCTGACCCGACAGACGTTCTGTACATAATAAATAAAATACTGTTTTTTATAAATTTGTCAACAATATTTCATAATATCAAGAATTATTTCGGAAAATATGCTCCCTGTTGTTATTGATATGAAATTGTTTCACAGCAGAACTATCAAACCGTGCGTCAATAAATTCTCTCATAGTCCATACAAAACAAATATTGGAAATAAAAATAAGTATGGGTCCCAAGTCGAAATAAAAACTCTTCTATCTCAATTTGGACTAAATCCGTTAATTACTTTGGGAGTTAACTGGAAACAAACATCAGGACACTGGATTTATATTAAGATTTAGATACTGCTTAGCCGACTTACGGCCGTTTTCACGGATACATTGCTGTCACCGTTTAATGACAATATCTTATCTATCCATAGTTATGTCCAATATAGTTATAGTCCAATGCTATCTGTCAATAGGTTATTGAAATGTTAGTAAGCGTAAAAGGATAGATGTGTACCTCAAGCAAGTAAAACTAAGGATGGATAGGTTATTGAAAACGGCCGTAAAAGCAATTTTCAGTGGTGCATATAGCTCATATATTTCTTTTTTCATATCAATCGGTTATTAAACCAAAAATTTTAATTGAAATAATATGCCAGAATCTACTCGTCAAAGTGGCAGGCGCCGTTAGCGTAATTCCTACAACTTTCCAAAATTTATCCGCCACAGAATAAATAATAGTTCTCTATTATGATTCATAGCCATGATTCACGTTGTATGCTCTTTGTCGACCAGGTTTCGGGAAATTTATTTTTTGCTTTGTTAAGCTTACAATACGAACGACATTTATAACTGTGTTTTCCAATGGAAATACCTACCTTTGTATAGAAAAACATTAATCTATTAGTGATCACGAACTACAAGATATTGTTTATTTGGAATTATGTTGTTGTTAAAACTTGTTTCATTTGATAATTAGGTTTCATTTTAATTACTTTATAATGATGTTGGTCATGTTTTAACAAATTATTTATTTATTTATAGGTACTTATACGTAGTGTAAACGCAATTAACTAATTAATATAATAAATCAAGTACTTTTTTTATGTACTCAGTTTTTACCATATTTTTGTTACCAAAAAAGCTTTAAATACGATTTCATAGTATGAATAATAAGTCCAATTAGTAAAAAGTGAGTATTTACCGACCTTATAGTAAGGTTTAAATAAATTTTGAAAGGGACATAGACTAAACTAAATTTTGAGAGATGTGTAATGTTATTTTAGGCTCGAATTGTGCAAGAAAATTCATTGACTAATGAAATTACATAGAATCTTAATTACGTAAGTATGTAAAATGAGTTAAAAGCGAAAAAATAGTCATATTTAAATACATAGCGTTATGTTAAAACTACAAATCATATGCAGTATTGGAATTTGGCATTTCTATTTTGCAAGTAGAAAACTAACTTATAATTATTTTATTTTAGCAAAAAAAACAAATGATTTGTTACATACTTAACTATACTTGAACATCTTGAATTTGACTTAATATCTACATTCTATAAAGTAGGTACAAACATTTGTTTAAAACAGTATGAAATGTGCATGTCGGGGTCGAGTTACTTCGGTAAATAATCCCTATAGAAGCAAATCTAGGCATCCAGTACTTGTCGGGATTCATAAAGCTGGTATCAATTTCATATGGTGTTAAATTAATTTTGCTCGCTCTCTGACACCTAAACTTATGGCCCGTGTATAAGTTTGAATAGAGACAACGAAAGAGAACGACTTATTATGTATAATTTTCTTTGACATACATAAAGGTTGATGCACCCAATATAAGATAATTTTTATTTATACATTTAACTATTTATTACTTTTCATGACATAATTATGCAACACCTTACAAACTAATTTGTTATGTATATTACGGCCATTATAAAATACTCTATTTGATTGAAAAGAGTGGCCGTTGGGTTTTATTTTTATATGAGAGGGGGCAAACGGGCAAGAGGTTCACGGGATGGGGAGAGGTGAGGCAACCGCCCATGGGCATCGGCAACAACAGATGTGTCAAGAAATGCGTTGCTGGCCTTTAAGGTAGTATGCTTTTTTCTTGAAGGTCCCTAAGTCGTATCTGTTCGGGAAGACCGCTGCCGGTAGTTGATTCCACAACGTGGCTGTGCGAGGCAAGAAGTTTCGAACAAAACGCGCGGTTTTGGAATGCCAGACGTCTACGTGATGCGGATGGTACTTTGCACGTAATGTCCGGTGGTGGAATTTGGCCGCTGGAATCAACCCGAACAACTCCTCTGAGCACTCCCCGTGATAAATGCGGTAGAAGATGCAGAGAGAACCCATATCTCTACGCAATGCTAAAGAATCAAGCCGATCGGAGATGACTTGATCGTCGATGATTCGAGCCGCTCTTCGTTGTATGCAGTAAAATGGAAGAAGCTGGTACTGGGGAGCACCCGCCCAGAGGTGAGAACAGTACTCCATGTGAGGCCGAATTTGCGCCTTATAAAGTTGCAGGCGGTGGCTTTTAGTGAAGTACTGTCTCGCCTTACGAGTACACCAAGTTTTTTAGAGGCCAGTTTGGCCTTCTCTTCCAAGTGACCACGGAACTGAACGTCGCTCGATATATCGACGCCAAGTATGCCAATACAGGCTGTGGCAGTTAGAGGAGTGATCTCGAATCGAGGGGATACGACAAAGGGAGACTTTTTAGTGGTGAACGCACAAACTTGTGTCTTCTTGGGGTTGAATTGAACTAAATTTTGTCGGCCCCATTCCGAGACTTTGCAAAGCATAGTCTCGATTTCAGACATAAGTTTGTTCCGGTTCTCGTCGACGCTATCCCGGGACATGTTGGCACGGCCGGTGTAGGAAGCATACCCTGTGCTGTCGTCTGCATAGCAATGAATATTGCTGATTTGCAGCATATCATTGGTATGCAGAAGAAACAGCGAAGGGGATAGCACGCAGTCTTGAGGCACACCAGCGTTTATGGGTTTTAAGTCACATATGCACCGTTGATAACAACCTTGATGCTCCGATCAGCCAAAAAGCTAGTGACCCATTTGCACAACTTCTCGGGAAGCCCATAGGATGGCAGTTTCGCTATAATTCGCTTTATGCCACACCCGTTGAGTTTCTTATACCACAGTAGACATATTATGTACTGACTACTGTGACCGCACTGTGCCTCAATTCTTCTAACAGAACGACAATTGAATTGAGGCGTTCTAATGTCGAACAGTCAATTTTGAATTCTCTAATTATTAGTTGCAAATGCAGTTGCAACTTTTAAAATTTTATTTTGACTTGTAATTTAGGATAAACGTATCAGACCGTTATCTGCAAACATAATAGAGCAGTTGACAGATGCAAGCGAGTGCTTTAAATTAAGCAGATTGAAAAAAAAAAAATCTTTCATAATACTTAAAACCTAGATTAATTGTCACATTTAAATGCATGTCGCGGTACACCAGTGCGTTGGCAGAAATTTAGAAATGTTGCAGTCAGTCAAACGAAGAAAAGTAGCATATCTGATTGGATTGATTGGCAAAATAGAGGAAAAGGTAATCGTGGCTCCGGAATATCCGGAAAACTATCATAAAACAGGAAGAAGTTCGTTAAGCTAACCTTCAGTTGTTGACAAGAACATGAAAAGTGGACATTACCAGTGGGAAGCACCTTTGCACAGGATGCCGGCTAGATTATGGGTACCACAACGGTGCCTATTTCTGCCGTGAAGCAGTTATGTGTAAACATTATTGTGTTTCGGTCGGAAGGGCGCCGTAGCTAGTGAAATTAATTGGCAAATGAGAATTAACAACTTATGCCTCAAGGTGACGAGCGCATTAGTAGTGCCGCTGAGAGTCCCTACGTGTTTCAAGAATCCTGAGCGGTATTGCATTGTAATGGGCAGGGCGGATCAATTACCATGAGCTGAAGGTCATGCTCATCTTGTCCCTTATTCTTATAAAAAAAAGAGAGAGCCATGAAAATCTCTAAATCTGCTTTATAATTTGCGCGGTCTATCTCTTAGACAAAAGTCAAGAACTAAGATTGTCACATATAGATCTAAAATATTCTTAAATTTAATAATAACTTAAATTACTTGAAAAAGACAAGCGTTTGCTTTTTTTATATAAAAATAATAATTTTACGAAAATAAATTTAAATAAAATAATAATGCTTATTAACAAGGCGTTGTTTTAAGATCATTTGATCAGCTAATAAGACTATCTTACGGGTACAAAAGAATGTTTAACAAAAACTGGCCTCTGACTTATATTATACTAACTGATGACCGCGACTTCTTCCGCGTAGATAAAGGGTTTTTAAATATAAGCAAGTTTGTAATTGAAGATTATCTCCTGTCCTATTCCTGTTCCGGTTCCCGTTTTCGCTCCCGTTCCGAACATATTATATGAATCTTATTTTGAGGAAGATTGCTATGGCAAACTAAACCTACTATTGGTGTATATATATAGTTCAACGACGTCAATTTCAGTTTTTCACAATTTCCGCGGGAACCATGGATTTTTCCGGGTTAAAATGTAGCCTAAGTCCTTTCCCAAGCTCCAGTCTTTCGCTGTACCAAATTTCATCAAAATCGGTTCAGTAGCACTGGCGTAAAAGTTACAAACTTACATTCACATTTATAATATTTAGTAGGGATTTTTTTGTAAATTGACCTCCCGATGATTTTTTTTATTAATACGTGCACTAATAAAATCGCTATAAAGAAAATCGCTTGTTGTACCAAATATTTATTTAACTAACATTATAATGAATCATAATAAATTTAAGCTAATCTACTCACAATAGTCAAGCACTAAATCCGAAATTATTTAATAGTTCGTTGTAACAGCCACGAGTTTCAATACACATGTACATTGCTATACCTCCGTCCAGTCATTCAGTAGTTAACACGGATATGGAATTCACAACACATATTTCATTGCACAATCTATTCTTTCCATTACACCTGATATTACAATCGAAAGTTCATCTGTACGCGGCAGAAATCCTTCCATTCCAAAATTCAATATAGCCTTACAGATTATATTATTGTATGTTTTATCCAATTCTTTGTGGAAAAAATCCACCTGGTTTCTCAACTTTGGGAGGTGGAGTCGAAGGTATATCATTCTGTACCCTTAAGAGCCAAGGGTTGTCAATCCTTTGTGGAGTTTGATCCGTGTCTTTGATCTGAATACTGGGCGAAGGTGGAATATCCAAAACTGGCAACTTTCCTTTTGAGTTTATTGTTGAATTTTTCGATTGTGAATCCATCTCGCCTGAAAAATAAATTACATTAATTGTAACTTATGTAGACAAAGCAATGTATAACAAACAATTTCTTATAGTCAATAACTTTTAAAGTAAAATACATTTGTACCGTTTCGCTGCATTGCGTGTTATTCAAAAATTTAATATTTCAACAGATGTAGGTAAACCCTCCAATATCGTGTGCTACTTTCAAGTGATAATTAAATAAAGTTACTCGAACTGAACACTAACAGCATTTAAAGTACTTAATACGTTATCAATGCGATAACAAACAGACTGCTAGGAATCAAACAAATTAAAAAATACTTACTCACGTCGCCGCTGTCTATGCTTATGTTTTCCAGTCGCGTATTTATAATTTCCACGCCGTTTACAAACATTTACACTGAACACCGGACTTCACTGATCGGCGACACGATATAAAATGCGAGATATTTACTTAATAACGAAGTTTTATATCTGACTCACTCTTGGCAAGAGAAGCGATCAAAGACCACGTCATTCATGGCTGACGCTAGATTCTATGACGTTGTGGTAATTTTCTCGTAACTGTCCTGAGAGCAATATTCGCGGGGTTTGCTCCAGTTTTTAAATATAGAGCAATAAAACTGAAATGAATTAAAAATACAAACCTGTTGTGTTTATATCATAATTTCTGATATATATATTATACTTAAATCTCGTCATTGCGAGTTCTTTGTTTGTCACATTCATTTAAATGATAAGTCACTAATTGTTCTTTCATAGTATATATTATAACCTTTGTTCGTTTCTCATTCACGTATATAGATATAACTTATTGTTTTGGTATTCAATAAATATCTTATAATAAGCAATTTATATTATTCGACTAATATATAAGATGTCGTGTTGTTAATGTTTCGTGATGTAATACTGAAAGGTATTTTTACGTGTTTTTATACTTAATAAAAACAGTTAGTCTGCCGAGTTTGTTTCAAGGTTAAATGAAAAGATAAAATCTTTGTAAACCACTTTAAAATGTTATATTTAATACCAACATTACTATTTCTTATAATAAAATGAGTTTATAGGATTGTAAATAGAGACGTACTGATAAAAATATTGATTTTTCAATACCCCGACTGTTAATGGTGGTAAAACACCTCAATTTTCTTTTGTCTTTTACAACCAGTGGTTTCGTATTTCCTTTTAATTATTATCTAGTAGTAGTATTTAAATAATGAAATGAAAAACTATCAAAATTTCCATGTTTTAGCGATGGAATTATTAGAGGCCCGCCGACCTTTACTAATGAAAACATATATCCATTTCTGAAGGAACCCACCTCTTGTTAGCAAAAGAGCCTCAGAATAAACTTCATCAAAATTATTTCTGATCCAGACTGAATCAGAAAAATATTTGTAACTTTCCTATAATATTAATCAGCTAAATCTATACATATAAATAAAATTGGAATGTCTGTTTGTAATATTGAAATAACCGTTTTTTACTACATGTATATGAATATATATACGGGACATATTGACGGGACTTTTTTTGGCAGGTAGCTGATGTAATAAGGAGTAACATAGGCTACGTTTATTTTAGAAAATCCTTTATTTTAGAAAAATAAAGTAATGTTGCAATTTCCAAGAAACGTTCTAACTCTAAAAATAATTTATATGGCAAAACAACATTTACCGGGTCAACTAGTAACAGTATATATTTTGGGCATCAACATAATGTTAAGAATACGTTCACATACGCATTAAACTATCAACACACGTAACGTACATCGGGATAAGGAAATTACCTTAAGACATTTTAAGAGCTAACATAGCCTCGATTCAAACTGTTGTCGTATATCAGTTACTCGTAAATTGTTTTACGGTGACCACTTAGCTTGACTATTGTGCGCAATTTTCACTGTTCATTGTGAAAACCTTGCAAAAGAAAGAAGCAAAAAGCTTCCTGAGTTAAGAGAAAGTGATGTTTCTAAGTATTCTCCTATACTAATAACTACATAATACTATTCCTATGCGAGTTTTATTTAAGACTAGCTGACAGACAGACGTTGTTCTGTAGATAATAAATAAAATCCTGATTTTTATTAAAGTATCAATAATATTTCATATCATCAAGAATTATATCGTAAAATATGCTCCCTGTTGTTATAAATTGTTTCACAGCAGAACTGTCAAACCGTGCGTCAATAGATTCTCTCATACAAAATAAATATTGGAAATAAAAATCAAAGGGTCCCAAATCGAAATAAAAACTATCCTATCTCTCAAGTTGTACTAAACTCCGCTCCATGAAGTAATTCCCATTAAAATCCGTTTATTAGTTTAGGAGTTCACTGGAAACAACATCAGGACACTGGATTTATATATATTATAAGATATAACAAGACAGGAAATAGGGGTTGATATAAAGTCGGCAGGTACAGGAATATTAAAGCTTAACAGAAACTAAGGGATTAAATTTTTTTACTGATTCCAGACGTAAAAAGATTTTAGTTCTCTGTGAGAGCTGAAAACGCCATAAAAGACTCTACATTTCGTCTCTAAAGAGAGGCTATTACATAAAAAAACATAAATGCTTAAATTGTTGGTTTTGTTTTCCCGTTATTGAGGCTAAGCTGTGTAAATACCAAGCATAGCTATTATGGCTCAAGGCTCCTGGGAGTGTCAAGTCTTCAAATTAGTCAGATACAAATGAATACTTCCGGGAAAACATTTCCACTTCAATAATTTTGTATGTTATGATTTATTTCATTCGCGTAGTTATTCTATACATGAAACATTGTAATAGAAATAACTAGACGATTACATTATGACTGACTTGACTTTCTTCAAGGAGTCGCATGAAGATTATCATAAAGTTTATCAAAAATATTATTGTTAAATTCGATTTTAATAATGGTTTCAACTTATTAAGTTGTTATCATCATAGGGGTAATCGGGCAAGAATCGTTCGGGTTAATTACCACACTCGCATAGGTTAGTGTCGAGAACCGGAGCCCATCCCTCCTCTCTCAACAAAACATGACAGCGGCTCTCAAAGAGAGTTTACCCCAGGAGGCTACAGGCTCTACTGGAGTCGGAGAATCTGACAAGAAAATAACATTTGATAATATCTTGTATTAATTATATTAGGAGTAATGTAAAATAATTTGTTTACATAGATACTTTGAAAACTCATTGTTCGTTCGAGCATTACTATTATCGTCAACACTAATTGAATGTTACGATGCCGTATCGCTTTGTACAATCACTTAATATTGTTTTAATGCACGTATCGATATCAATATTATAATATACACAATAATCAGCATTCGTTATCACGTGGATTCCTGAGTTAAATCGATCAACGAAATAACTTTGAATATCAAAGGCTGGATCTATAGAGTGTACTTAAACTTTGCTCAGACTTTACTTACGTAAAACTAAGCTGAGTGTGAGCTTTGCATAATCTTTACTCTCATTTTTATATTCATTTGACAGCTGAAATTATTCTGAGCTTAAGCTAAGACAGCCAAATACAAAAGTCAAGTTTGCGTTTTATCATGATCAGCTTTTTACCTAAGTAAAGTCTAAGCAATGTCTAAGTTACTAAACATTAACAACTTGCATAAAATATCGCCATTTGTATGTGAAGCCTTGTTCCGGCACGATTTGATCATTAGAGAGCACATGAGACTTTCTATCAATAAATGTGAGGTTGTATTTCAGCACCCTACAATTTAGGTTGTTTTGTTACGACTCAGAACACTTTATCACTATTAAGTGTTGATAATGCCGAGTTAGTAAAATATAACTAATATGTTATTGTACGTAGTTAGTTAGTAACATATCGTTAGTTGTAAAATAACAAAGAAACCCGTAACGTGGCTTAGTTTAGTTGTCAGACCACTCTCTATAGTCACGCTTTTAGTAACGATTACAAGAATCGATAAGAAAAACATTAAAAAATGTTTTCACTTTGTTTCACGGCTGATGTAGCTATATGTATACATACACTAGTTACGTATATGATGCGTCAGCTAAGCACCTCTATAGTGACTTTGCGTGATGGCGAAATAATAAAAGTTATCGTTTTATAGTTGAAGGAGATATCGCAAATAGGCGTATACATCGTGTGGGGATTATGATTTAGAGTTTTACAGCTCCGAGTTATTTACGCAATGGAGCAAGTGTCTAACAACGTTAATCGGGTAAGGGCGCCACGTTTACTGCACTCAAATCATTCAACACACAAAGCACGTAATTTGATGGTGTTATTAGCAACATTCATTGTTTATTATTAATATCTGTGTCCTGCGGTGCTACCCGCGTATCAAATATAGTCATATACCAGACTTTTTCTTCACAATAATTATGATTCGAGACGAGCTGAGCTGAGTTTAAACCTGAAGATCGCTAAATTATACATGATGCTCATGGGTATGACTGTCATATACGAACAATAATTATTTACATCCCAAAGATGTTCGTTCTCACAAACCAACGAACAAAAAATTAAGTTATATGATTTAAATAAAACACTTTTAAAGGATTAAAACGCGTGTAATTGTAACTGTTTTACATTAGATTTTTGCGTGAAAGTTACATTTTTATTTTAGTTAACCCGACGTTTGAAGACCTTGTCAGATCTCGTTTTCAGAGATCTGGAATATGTAAAAGCAATGTAAAAGCAATTCCAACTACACGCGTTTTAATTCTTTAAAAGTGTTTTTTTTTAATGTTCTCATGTTGTGTAACTCGCGTTAATCAAAGAAAATACTAAGTTATATGAGTATATATATCTTAACAATAATTTTAATTTTATTTTCATATCATCTCATTGTCAATAGTCATAATAATCTTTTTTTTTTTTAATTGATTAGTTCAGATTTATTTTTTATGTTATTTAAATACTACTACAACGGAATTAAGTCCTTGAGACCATTTGTGACACTTTATGGCGCGCTAAGAAACGGATTAGGAAATATACAATGAAGGCCACCCATTATCAAGAAATATATCAAACAAGTTTGTTATCTTTCAAAACCAGACTCAAACTAATTCATCTCTTGGATAAACAAAAGTTTTCGGAGGAAAAAATAAATAGTTATCAAATATAGCGGCGGACTTCTTCTCTATTTTCTTCAATGATTCTAACTAAAATAAAAAAGTAACCCTACCTCCCAACCCAACATTACGATAAAAACTCTATTTTGTACACTCAATTACTAGCCTCTCTCGTCTCTGTATAAATCAATTAAACATTTAATCAATCAATTACAAATACAATTGTTTACAATATTTATCGTGAATAAAAAGATCACTTGTATGGATAATATTGTAGTGAATAATAAAAAAAAAATATTCGTATAGTCTATAACATTGCTATAATCCCCGCGCCTTGAGTTGGGCATGAGCCGCCATCTTTGTAACGTCATAGTGACGTCAGTTCCGGGCAGACACTTCTCAAATAGCCAATCAAAAATAATGATAGCATCTTTTTATGGAGTCATTGAGACCATTTGTGAGTTTTTATTTGAGGTGGTAAGGATTAATAGGACATCGCTTACTTGTTCATATAAATTTCAATAACAGAATAACTCTACGATATACATAGTCAAAGTATTCGATATAGCTTCCAATATGAAGGACGTGACAATTAAAATTGTGCCTTTCAAACGCCCTTAACACTTAATAATTACTATCATGATTAACTAAACGTAAATGGAACACGTCATGCAAATAATAATACTCCTAAGTTTGTGAATCACAGCGTAGTTAATAAATTGGTTTGAATACTGAAAGTGTGCCAAGTTTACTATTGAAAGGAAAATTGGATGAGATAATATAGCGAAAAGGAAAGAACTTTTATTACATCCTTATTTTATATTAATCTAGAACTGAAACTAAATAAACTTATATCGTTATTGTTTTAAGAAATATCAGTAATAGTTAAGGATTATGGGTGTTCAGACAAAAATTAGATTAAAAATCATTATTGTTAAAGACTTGTTGAGTCTCCTGCTAGATTTTGGCGAGTCAACATGTTCTGAGGATGCCTCGTGTAGAGGCGAAACACGTGTCGAATTGTTTAAAAGACAACTATTGGTGGAATTTACACTAAAGAAAGACTCAAAACGTCTGGATAATTATGGATTTCCGCGAAGTAACACCTAACTTCAATAAATTTTCTTAAGAATCATTACATCGATTTTTGAAGGGTAAACTTTTTTAGCGGCGTTGAGCACTTTTCTTGAGATGGGTATAAAATGTTAAAATTGACAGTTGTTGAAATTATGGATGAAAATTGATTTTTCTGAGAGATAAACTTTTTAATATAAAATAATTGTAATAGTTCTGAAGTGTTAAATTTTTCATGCTCTATAAATTGTCATATTTGTGTATGATAGCGCAATAAATGAATGCTGTATTTAACCACTGTACTTTTATACTGATAAAGCAGTCGAAATTATTCCCTAACCATTCCTAAATATTCAAAAATGCACAACGTTAATGTTCAAGTTTTCACTTCTGCAGGAACTCCCGGAGTGCATTCAGTTATTTTTTAATGTGTGTCAACGAACTCTTTCTTAGCAAATACTTACTAATTTGTATTATGTCATCGTTAAAACGTATTAATAGACTAGATTATGATTGAATTAATAATAATTAAGTCGTTAAGCTCTATCTACTGATCTCGTTAACATCACACTATGAGCAGTGACAATATAGATGAAGTTGCAGCAAACATAATATAATTGAGTAGAATATTTATAAATATCTCAATTACAAACAAATTCAAATATTTCTATTCCTTGTTAGAGTTTTAAATCAATCGTCTAAGAATTATGAACTGATTATGATTTTCCATTGTAAAGTTTGTGTAGTACAACAGACAGAAATACTGTTTGTTTTTTAGTTTCCAGCTAAACAATAAACAAATACTGGCAAAATTCGGCAGTAATTTAATGTAAATTTGACAGGTTTCATAGTAACACTGTTACATAACAACAACGAACACGCGATCGACGGTTTATCGTAACCTGTACGTTGCTAGTATAACAATAAATTATTGATTTGTCGTGGAGTGATGTCGCTCATGCCACGGTCGGTTCAGACCTAAAATGTGAATTCACTATTTGATTTCGATGAACATCTAATACAAAAAGGCATTGATAATAACACTAACAAGGGTTTAACTAATGTTTTATAACCATAGTCCATCCGTGTACAACAAACTATGGAGCTATCTATCTACCTTTCCAAAAAAAAGGGTTACATAAAAACATTAAGTCTTTTGAGTCTGGATAGTCACCTCAGTGGTGTCATGCATTGCATAGCGTCGCGTGCTGATACATAATTACAGTTGGTACCTAATAAGATTACAAAAAAAAATCATATGTTCCAAATTATGTGTTTCTCGTAACTTCCTTCATTCCTTTTACAAAACGTAAATCGTCTGGTATTGATTTCTAAATTTAAATAATATTTAGGAAATTTAAAATAAAACGTCCTAGTAGCCGAGTTCATGACAATTCGTGATTGCGGGTCGTTACGCTTTGAGTACGTTCGAAGCAATTTCTGGCAATGCCGAAAAATGGAACAGATCCTTCACATTCATTACAAATTGTTTTTATAATTCAATCAAGTTTTAGTTTAAAGTTTAGCTTAATGATAGATTAAGTACTCTTAAATTTAGGTAAACAGATTGTTAAATACATATATTTTTGTTTTAAAAGGCACCGGTAGAGACTCGTGCTCCAGGTGTTCAGAACAGCGCAGATTCAGTAGCAAATTCAGGAGCTGCTCGACCACAGCCACCACCACTTTTAAGAACTGACTCTCGATCTTCATTATCCTCACCTTCCCCTAGACCACCTGGTCCACAAATACAACAAAGACCACAATTTCAACCAGGAGGGCCTGTGAGTGTTGGGCCACAGTTTGTGCAGCGCCCCGCTCTTTTGACGAACAGAGCTCCCCTAACCAATCCACCATCAGGAGGACAGCCGGTTCGAATACAGTCGCCGCATTATCGTCCTGGAGGACCACAGTCAATAGCACCGCAACAAGGACCTCGCTTCCAACAACAAACTCCTCAAGGGACTTCGCGCCCACCAGCTCCAAATAACTTACAATTTGGCCCGCGGCAACCAACGCAATTTGGAAACGCTATAACGCCCGATGGTTCCAGGCCGAATATAAATTCACAGTCAAACGGATCCTTAAAGCAAGGT
This sequence comes from Leptidea juvernica, assembly GCA_949711755.1. Classification (NCBI taxonomy): domain Eukaryota; kingdom Metazoa; phylum Arthropoda; class Insecta; order Lepidoptera; family Pieridae; genus Leptidea; species Leptidea juvernica. The sequence goes on from CATIXQ010000027.1 coordinate 9,336,951, forward strand.
GTAGCACCAGCACTCCATCAGCAAGTATCACGACAACCTTCGCAAACAAGCTTGAATAACCTTGATATATCTAATACGAATTCCAATAAATCAGCCAACCTGGATAATTCGAATGTTTTCAATGAAAACCAAAACATCAGTAAAATGCCAGAAGTTAATAATGAAATACCTGGGGGTAAAGGCAGAAGTTATAGTATCTCAGCGGCATCCGGTGTGCCAGTCAACAATGAAGCAGATAGACGAAAGTCTGTAAGTGCTGTTAGTGGAAGATATGACGATTTATCTGGTCGTGGTTCAGGTCTTGGTCAAATTCAAGAAATGAGAGGAAGTAAAGATAATGTCCGTGGATCAAAAGAAAGCATTAAGTCTGAAGCTTCCAACGATGGAAACCGGGACTTGATTGAGAATCGTCCTGATTCTCGTTTGTCGGGGTCTAAAATGAATGAATCATTTATGAACTCACTATCAGCCTTTGGAATAAAGAAAAAAACTGATGATGATGATGATGTTGTACTGCAAAATAGTTTGGCTCCGACTAAAAGCGATACGAATAAAACAGATTTATCTGATCGCTCTCCTTCACTGACTCGAAGTGATGAGTCTCCAGAACCTAAAAACTCATCTCAAAACTCTGTCGTGTCACAAAAATCAAAAACTCCTGAACCACGACCAAAGACACCTAAAACTGAAATTAAGCCAGATGCTGCTCACGATGTCAAAACTGAAGTAAAAAAGAGTCCTGGCCCAGGTACACCAAATAAGCCTTTAGCGAAAACTCCACTTTTAGAGTCAAAATCACCAATTATGGAGCCCAAGTCTCCAATACCACCTAAGAATAAGCCTAATGAACTATATACATCAGAGACACCTCTTGATTCGAAAAAATCTACTCCAAGAAAAATTGTATCCGCTCCAAAGTCAAGACCAAAAGGTAATCTGTTTTATTCGCTGAGATGATAATAGTGAGATGATCCAAACACGTTTAGTATTTTATAATTAGATCGTTATAGTTGAATAGAATATTTACCAAAGTCAAACTCTTATATTTACTTTATTTTACAGATGGTGACAATGACAGTGGTGTCGATGAGTCCACTCAAGGAAATGTAAGTTTCAATAATTACTTACCGATGAACATTTCTAACTATATTTACATTTCTAATTTCTGAGAACGCCGCTAACTTTCTTTTTAGGGTAAATTCAGTATTGTGTAGATCGAAAAGAATCTCTATATATCTTTTATTAAATATTATCATCCTTCAAATTTTCTAAAATAACTTCAGAATCAACAAAAATTTGACTGGGCTGAGAGAAAAATGCGATGATCGTAGGTGTTCCAATTATATTAAAATTTGTCAAATAAAAATGAATGTGCATTCATTGATCAAGAGTAATTTGATGAATAGAGTCTTTTCATTTTCTTTAAACACGCAGGACATGAATGGATCGCCACAGTCACCAAGCAAGAGGCTGCCTAGTAAGTTGCCCACCAAGGAGAAATCAAGCAGCAGCCTCAAGCCCAGCCTCTCCAGATCTTCAAGCAAGAGCGCTACTGCAAAGACCCCAGAAAACCCACCACCAAGCGACAAGAAAAGTAAGAGTTTTCTTACTCTCATTGCACACTGTGTTGTCTAAATGACAATTTACGGTAAGAGTACTACAAAATGAACATACATTTTGTAGTACTCTTACCGTGCTCACTAGCGAGATATTATTCCATTGATAACAACGTTTACATGTCGCCGCCGATCTCGTTATCCATAATGATACCCATTTTGATAAGAGTCGTTAGCTGAGTAACAAAACTCCACGTCCAAATTTGAAAAAGGTCTAAATGTCTATTAATTCTCTATTTTTGTGGCAACATATTTATTCCGTACAAAAAATAGTAGTTAGATAATAATATGTATAATCTGGCGTTCCATAAAATACTTAAGCAGGGTATAAAATAGTACATACGTTCAGGTAATGCATGAGTTATTATTAATGTGATACTTTGGCTACGTATGGAACACAGATCTGAATACACAGTCGGTAATTTGTTTTGTTGTCTTTACAAGAAACGAATTTAAAAGGGCATATAATATTTAAACGATCATTTTAAAATCGCAGAAGTAGTAAGCAGAGAAATGTATATCATATGTAGTCGTTAGATCCTCGTCCGCCACGTACCAATAATTATGTTTTAGATCTCTATATAATACTAGAAATAAAGGATTGCTTGTAACTAATTCTAGTAGGCTTTATAAGATGCATAATAGCTTTAAGGGTAAATGTATACACTTCTATAATAAAGTCCCAGCCACTGTTCAGGCATTATCTATAAATAAATTTAAATGTTTAATAAAAAAATGGCTCTGTCGTAAATCCTATTACTCCACAGCTGCATATTTAAGTGATCGGACAGCCTGGGGCTAGATTATGATTATTTTATAGCCATTGAAATGACTGTACAATATTGTATAATTTTATTGAAAAGAACGCAAAAAAAGAATGACATTAAAAAGAATTCTAAAGGAATCAATTTTGGGAAAATAATTGCCTTTTATGCCTTTTGTCGAAATATCGTCTCTGGTATTTTATCAACGTATATTCGACCCTTTATAAGGTCGGCACCGGTCTTGTAATTCTTCTGGTGCTGCAAGTGAATGTGTGATCACATACCATCAGATGACCAATGGGTATACATATTTATCTTCGTCCATAAAAAAGCACATTCGGTCATATTTTTCCAGAAATATTGTAATCGTTTTGACTCAACGAAATATGATTCAGATGTTGATAGTTAGCCACAATCTAAGAGACTACTCAATAATTTTATGTTATTTAAACGAGATTGTTAAAAGACACATTTCGGTACTGCACTAATAAAGACTGATTGGGCGGAACCATATTGGGTTGTTCTAGAACAGTATTCACGAAGACTGAATCTTGTAACATACTTGACACACAAATATAATATAATAATAAGCAATAACATCAAAAGAGCAGTAAAAGAATATTTTTTTTTGATTTCAGAATAATTATTATCTCAAAAAGAATAGAAATTCACTTACTGATATACTTAAACTAACATGATACACATGAGCGGCAAATCGTATTGTATTTACTATACATAATTTAAGTCGTTATATTTAAATTTACAATAATTACACATAGTTACAATAAATACTAATTAGGTAGAAACATTAATAACGAAATAGGTGGGTAGCGTATAAAATTAAATGTTTACAGTATTGAATGAAATACCTACACTATTTTATTATTTGTTATAATGTCAGCTATGAGGGTATTTGTTTATTAAGGTCTCGTTCATAGTCATAGCCGGAAGCGGTATAACAAATAAGTTATGAGAAATCCTCCAAATTGTGGTGTTTTAACGTGTTTTTATAAACATTTAATGATTGTAATTCTGTAATATCTTTTGGTGGGTTGTTATACAATTTTGCCCCTTCGTACATTATATTTCTTGTTCCATATTTTGTTCTAGGTTTTTAAGGAAATATTGAGGGCTTGTCTTGTAAGAATTTTTTGCATGTTTATTCTTTTTGTGAATGTAATTTGTGTGTGTAATTTATATATTTGATTTAAATTCATTAATTTTGTTTCCCAATTAATCAATTAATTTGAGTAATTTATAATTTGAGTATCAAATAGAGATGAACATTTTCAGTGTGGTAATCATGAAAGTAGTTCACTTTAAAATCTATTTACAAAAATGATTTAAAACAAAATATCGACTTCAAAATTATCTCTCCCTTAACGTCTCATAACCAAGTATCTTAAAATATGAAATTGTACTTTACACATTATCGTTGGACCGTCATATTCTATACAATCCAAGGAATTAAATACATTACCTAGTTAAAATATGAACAGGACGTTAAAATTTATAATATTTCATGCATTGCTCGAACGCGTCAGGTCTATATGGCATGCGTATTGTATAGAACACTGGAACTATTAAGATTCCTGGTAACATAATATTATGTTTTATCTATCCGTTCTAGAAGTTCCAATGAATAAAATCCAAGTGGGTAACACACCGTCGCCCAACATCAAGGCTGTGAAGTCGAAGATTGGATCGTTGGACAACAGCGCGTACAAGCCGGGCGGCGGGAGAGTGAAGATTGAGAATCGGAAGTTGGACTTTAACAACGTGACGCCGAGGATAGCGGCGAAGAATGACGCATACACTCCCAGTGGTGGAACTAAGAAGGTAAAAATAAAAGGTTTTAAAATGAAAACTCGTCGCGAAATGTCTGCTCTAGTGGACTAAAGGAGACTCGCTCGGTGAACATATTTGTATTAGTTACTTGAGGTCTTAAGCATTCACTTGATGCATTATTATAAATATCCTCCAATCGAGTTTTTACGCTTCAAAAACTGATGAGATTAATTACATAGTAAACTGATATCTGTAGTGCAATTTAAAAATAGAACCATCTTTTACTTCGAAACATGGCAACCCATGAGGTAACATATCAAAGGTTTTATTTAAATTTCTAACTGGGTTGCAAACAGAAAGTTGTTTTATAAGAAACAATGAACACTTTAATGCGGGAAAGATTATTGTTGTTCCTTGTTCGTCGATGATTTTGAAAAGAAATCTCATTTGAGTTGAAATGAGTTCAAGTGAAGACAATGAGTGTAATGAACTTTAACGCTGCATGAGATTCAAGGGACGGCAAGAGCGGTTTTGTTTTAATTTCCGCGCATTATTTGAGAACAGTACTAAAAAAGCCTTGGCCACAACTAGGTATTGATGGACTTATGTATATGTGCCTGGCCTCGGCCCACATTCGTCCATCTATACCTCCTTTGCTGGCCGCTGCAGTAATGTAATCGTATTTATATTAGGCAGGCCGGTCTATTTACGAACGAAAATCAAAATTCGATCGCATGAAATGCTGCGCATCGCGCTTCTTCGGCAACTCTTAAAATATGTCACGTCGTGTGAGAATTAATTGGAACATCCCAATGGATGTTGAAAATCTAATAATCTAAACGTTATGAAGATGTCGGTGGTTTTTACATGGCGGCCATCTTGGATTTGGTAAATGATCCCGAATGTGTTCACTGGAAACGATTTATATATATTGTTACAATGATAATTATAATATTAGTAAAGATTTTGCTCAGCGGCAATCTTGGATTTTGAATTCGTTTAACATCATTCTGAGAATTTTGGAAATGATTATCTGTCCTTCGTCATAGCTTTCTGCCGCCGTCGCTATTTATTCGTTATAAATCTGGATCTCTCGGGGAAAAATAAAAATTTGGGATACTAATTACTCTATATCCTTTTCTGTGCCCACGATAATCGATTGAGTAGGTACGTTTGAAAGCGTAACCTCGACTGATACCGTACTGAAAACCAATAGCTTAAAAATTAATAGTTTAAACCATATATTAGAGCCCCTATTAATTCGCCTTTTAGTTTTGGTGCTCTAATCTATATTTATTATATGGTCGAGATTACTGTACGTACATTTTTTTTAGATAACTACAACCAAACTAGAATGGAACGTCAAGTCCAAAGTAGGATCACTACAGAATACTTCGTACAAGCCCGGCGGAGGAGACAAGAAAATCGAAACAGTGAAACTGGACTTCAAAGATAAAGCAAAGCCAAAGGTTGCTTCCACAGTAAATATTACCCATAAACCAGGTGGAGGAACGGTTAAGGTAAAATCATCTATTTTATTTATTTCAAATGAGACGTATCAAAATTAGATTTGTCAAGCACAACATTGGTCTATTCAGGGACACCATTCGTAAGACTTGTTGAAAGTTGTAAGAATTGTTTTATAGAGTAAATTGTCAAGTTAATTGTAAAAATTTGGTTTGCTGTAGATCGTAACTTGGTAAAGCGGTAGAATATTTTATTTGATCTTTTCACTTTTCATAGAAAACAAATACAAAAACTGGAGAAAGAGATGTAAGTTACACAGAAAATTTGGCTTTTAAGTGTTTGCACTTTGTGTATTTTTTTTCAATGTTGGCTTTAGCTAAAAGTGTATATTTAGCTGAGAATCAAATATGTAATGGTGTTGTTCTTATAGTTTGTAAAGTGGGCACTGCCACGATGGAGGTCTTCAAGTAAACCAATTAATTTTGTTGTAAACCGTAATAAGGTTAGTCTAGGTGTTTATGGAAAATGGGAATGTTAGAATATCTCTGTTCACTTTAAAGGACTTGTTAATGAAAGAAAACTTAATATTAATATTAAAATTCTTAATAAAAAAATTCTAAATATTCCATCCTATAAGATGCTTCATATGCACTTCGCAGACAGAGACGCAAGCCTTGCTAGTCAATTATATTTATAATACAAAGCTATTGTTCGTCAAAAATATATTTATTTAATGTATTATAATATTAATTATATATTTTATGAGAAATCACGTGTTATGAAATTAGAATACTACACTTAACACTTTTTATATAATTGAATTATAATTTTTGCACTTTGAGCAAAATTTCATTGAAATAGAAACACAACACACAACACAGATTTAAAATGTATTTGTTTGCATTATAAAATATCGCTTGTTCTATTCACATGTTTAATTGCACGCATAATTTCCAAAACAGATTGAAAACCAAAAGTTGGAATTCAAAGCACAAAGTAAAGTGGGTTCGCTCGACAATGTGAAACACAAGCCTGGAGGCGGAGATATCAAAATATTCGACGATAAGGATTATATTAAGCAGGCGGGAGCTCAGTCCCCCCTCCCGATCAGTCAAGGTCATTCCAGACAGGAGGTGAGAAGCGCAACCCCTTAGTGGCGACCTTCCATTTCATAATTTTTGTTCCTTTTCGTTTATTTTGGTGGTGGCTTTGAGTTCATATCATTTGTCCTCGGACATCTGTCTAATATCGATTTTGTTTCAGGCAGAATACTTATACACATTTTATTGATCAGGTATTTGTTGTCGCGTGACTTCCTGATACTAACTTATCGTAATAAAATTGGGCCGGGTTTTCTTTTCTGCTTGGTTTTGTTTTGACTTTCATTTTAGGTTTACTGTGTTTTGTTATCCTAACTTAATCACTAATATTTGATTGGATTACTTATTGCATTTCATTACTGTGCAAATTTATTGTAAACATTTTGAATGCTAAAATTATCATAAGTAATTATATTTTCTCCCCTAGAGTCCAGTACCTCAAGCTACGCAGCAGGCGAAAACGGACGTGAATTTGAATAATCAACAAAGTTAAACAATTCGTAAACCGGTCCCGATGCTAAATTTACTATGAGTCCAAGCATTTAATAATAAATAATTGTTTAATATTTGTTTAATTAAATAATTAAGAATCATCCAGTGATTAAGCGTTAACAGTATTTATATTCTGTCAAACAATTGAGTGCCAATAGGAACTGAAGTGATAATATATAGAAATACCAATTGTGCACGTTGATAATTTGTAGATCATTTGGTTTCATTTAGATGATAATAACTATATAGTTATTAGTGCGGCAACAGGAAGGATTTCGGACACTGGCCCCTGTATTTTCTCTTCCGTGACTGACCCTAGCTACTCAACTTTCTCGCTCACAGAAAAACCAATTTTCTATTTCACTCACACAAGCCGAAAAGTTAGTGTCGTAAGCACTTATATGTGATAGACTCTTCAGGGCTCCGGAATTGTTTTTGCTCCGCACTTTAAAAACGCTTTATCACTGTTTTCCATTTCACAGATGTGAGTGTATTAGTTATATTATAGATAGTGTTTATTGAGCTTAATTTGCGTTTTATTCGTTTAGGTGCATCGTTGTTAAAATAAAAAAGCACTTGCTTTGCGTAGAGACTATTCACTACTAAAGTAATTGTTTCACTTGTTTTAAAACATAATAATTCTACCGTAAATTTAAATAGCTGTCACTAGTTTTTTATTTTGCCATCTAAGGTTTTCTTGGAAGCTATCAAACGATTATTAATTTCTTTACAAACTAATGACAACTTTATCTACACCATCATCAACTTCATAAAAAAGATATTGTTTTTTTTATGCTCAATAAGTTGACGGTTGATTTGGGTCAGACTAAATGAAATCTGATGAGTATGTGGCCTGGAAATGATACGAAGTTAGGAATAGTGCCTCCCGCATAATAAGAGCCTTTTTGAGTTTCCTCTGTTGTTGTTGTTACTTACAAATATATTCCCCAATAATTCGTTATTATTTTTAAAGTAATAAGTAATAGAATTAGTAACGTAAGAAATCAGATCAAAAACAGATCATCATCTGTGGGCGAAAGATAAATGGAAAATCTGTTGTAATGTACCTGGATGAAATTACAATATTCTTGTTTAATCAAGGTTAGTTATAACCAGGATATTATGTAAACCTCAATTTAAGGCAATCATTTTTTTTCCAACGAAATCTCTTCTGTGTGAAGAATTCTGAATAGCGTTTGACTGATAAAAATATTATATAATCTTAAAATATGTTTTGTATGTATTTATGTAACTATTTCCTTAGAATTAAGTAGATTTTAGATAGTTTATATTTGTGTCACTTATTGTTTTGCATAGTTTATCGTTTAGGTTTAAACACAGTCAATCGCCATTTTTTATTCTTATTTAATATTGGTGTCTGTAGTATCACTATCTCTATTGTTTCTAATGGAACAAATTATGGTTTACTTTAGTAGCTGTTCCAGAAAATGGACGATCTTTTCATGAAATTCGGAAACCGAGTTTGAAACTGTTAAAAGCAATGAAACTTCTGTGTCTGATTTGTCAATCCATTCCTTGGTGTCTAATATTGATATTAATACAGAATACCATATAAGTCTCACGAATTCTGAACTACCATTGTATCCACACATTTTACAACACCATAAGTAAAATTATTCGTATTTGATATTGTATTGATAATTGTGAACGCAAGTTTTAATACACAATAACTTATTAATAACACTATTGTTTTATTTACACGCTTCGTTAGAGCTTCTATCATAATATCAAGTAGAATACAAGTACAAGTAGTAAAAGTATTCAACAAGATCAAAAATGTATTTGCAGTAATGATAGGATATCATTTGTACCATCTATTACACCGCACAAAACCGAGCACATGTTGTGTTGTTTCAGGATTTTGGTAAGTACCCACTATACCTACTTTTACTATTTATATCATAATATTATATTAGATTAAAACCTAAATGATTGCGAAACTGAAGTGGCAGTGGGCAAGGCTCATGGTTCGACGGACAGATGGCCGGTGGGGCAGAGAAGTCCTCGAATGGCGACCAGGTAGCGTAAGACGTATCACCGCTCTTCGAGAACTTCCCTTAAAGCCTCGCCTAGTATCGGAATACTGGGTCTTGAAATCTTGAGCGATTGCCAATTCCGTGGCCATCTGGAGGGCAAAGCCAAATTGGCTTCGAAGAAACTGGGCGTCATAAATAGAACACGGCAATACTTCAAGCCGGCGCACATTCTAGCGCTCTGGCGGTCCGGCCTCACATGGAGTATTGCTGTCATCTCTGGTCTGGCACACCCCAGTATCAGCTCGATCCATTTGACCGCGTGCAACGCAGAGCAGCTCTAATTGTCGGGAACCTAGCGAACTCTGTGAACGGCTGGATCACTTGGCGTTGCGTAGAGACGTCGCTTCATTGTGTGTCTTCTACCGCATTTATCACGGGGAGTGTTCTGAAGAGCTGTTCAACCTGATTCCTGCCGCCGAATTTCACCTTCGCACGACACGCCACAAGTTACGATATCATCCCCACCATCTGGATGTGTGGCGGTCCTCCACAGTGCGGTTTTCAAGGAGCTATCTTCCTCGCACTACGAAGCTGTGGAATGAGCTTCCTTGTGCGGTGTTTCCGGGACGATACGACATGGGTACCTTCAAGAAAAGCGCGTACACCTTCCTTAAAGGCCGGCAACGCTCCTGTGATTCCTCTGGTGTTGCAGGAGAGTGTGGGCGGCGGTGATCACTTAACACCAGGTGACCCGTACGCTCGTTTGTCCTCCTATTCCATAAAAAAAAAGACGCAGTGTTGGTAGACCCCCCACAAGATGGACCGACGATCTGGTCAAGATCGCCAGAATACGTCAGATGGGCAGCGCAGGTCCGATCGTCGTAGAGATCTTTGGGGAGGCCTCTGTTCTGCAGTGGACGTCTTCCGGCTGATGATGATGATGATTATATTACTTTCCGAAGCAAGTTTAGAAGAAAAGCAGTTTTAGCTTAGATTAAGTATCATGACTAACCCGACCACTATGTTGGTATTGGTATTTACCGAACCCCACTCCGACAAGAAAATTTGTAAGAGAAATTGAGACAAACTAGTACAACCAAGGATCATCAATGTTCGTCATCTATTTATCCAGATTTTTTTATAAGAAAATGTTACAAGACGGAGAGATAGACATCCTGATGGTAAGTGATACTCCATCCCATACCATACCCATTACAATTACCTTGTCCCTCAGGATTCTTGATGGGATCTAAAATTCTTCCCATTTGCCCTAGCCACTTGGAGACAGTTGATATCATTTTTCATTAGCACAGTTGTTTCAGTCGCTACAAACTGAAACACACTAGTGCTGTACTAGAACTGTAGTGTGAAGACTCCCTGGTCTTTTTTACCCTTTACCTAGTATTTTATTAGATTAGTATCTGTACTGGCAAAATAATATGCAATAGAACAAGTGTACCTACCTATTGCTACCAATGGAATGAAACTAATTTCTTTATAACTTATCTCGATACCGATATTATAGCAGGTTTGAGGGAAATTAATCACTTATTTGCATTCAATGAATAAATGAGCTCCAGGTCACCTAATAATGAATGAACATGGCAGCCATGGGCGGCCCTACAATGCCAGTTTTTATCAAATCAAATCAAATCAAGTCATTTAATTGCATAGATTGAGTGGGTACATTGGTGTTACATTATAATCATAGGTGCTAACAATCTGCCGGGTAGGCATGCAAAAATAATATTTTACAATTCTTACTCTAAGTTTACCGTGAAAAACATACAACATAAATACCAAATTATTCATAAAAGTCTATCCATCATAATATTATAAAAATGTGAAAAATAAAAATTTGAAATATCTGAATTAACTTACTCTAATGACTATACATTCATGACTGTTAAATATTCTTTAACTGAATAATATTTCTTCGTCATTAAAAATTCCTTAATTTTATTTTTAAAAGAGTTAATATTTAAGTTTTGGTCCGCTAATGATGCTGGTAGTTTATTATATAGCTGAGGAGCTATATTAAATATACTATTACCAAAAAGTGCCGTTGTATGCTGCGTGAAACAATAACTCAGGTTCTTAGTTAATCTCTATCAGATATGTTAACAATAAATCCTTACAGGATGAGTATTACGAAGAGCACTGGACAGAAGACCAGCCATTGACAAGGAGTCGTTCTGCAAGATTCTCCCGCACGCCAAGGACACCGCGGGCGCTCTCTCCACGAAAGATTCCCGATGATCGTTTCTTCAGGGACACGATCTATAGATCCTCTAACAGGCCCATCAGTGCTCGTGATCCACCGAGATCTGCCTGCTCCAGACGATCTTCGATATCCCAACGCCCTGCTTTTACTGTGTACTAAACCAAATTCAATTTCGCGTTTTCTTTGAAGCCAGTACCACACATTTCAATAAAATACTATATAAAGGGTGTGTAACGTTACATAAGCAGATACTATGTCTAAGTATGGCCTAACTGCTAGATCAGTCAATGTTCATAATATATAAATATTCATCTAATGTCCATATTCCTGAAGGTGATACAACTCGGAATTCGTGATCAACACCTATGTTTTGTAACTCGATATAACTCGATCAGGGATTACGTATAGAGACGTATTCCAATACTGAAATGACTTCTTTTAGACGAATATAATCCGAGCCAATTGAGGTGCCAGTTTTTCATTAAATATTGTTTGTGTACTTACTACTTACTTTTGTCATTCATTGAAACATCGAAAGTGGGGCGAATGAATGATAAATTTATGAAAATGGTTTTTACAACTAAAAAAAAATATTAATTAAGATAAAAACATCTAGAACATCAATTGAATACGATTGTCATGCAAATTAATGTGATGCTACAGACCTGGGGTGTAATAACCTCTGTACACGTAGGTTGTTGCAACAATATTTTATTAATTGGACGTAGGTTGAAAACGTTCCAAGCCACAAACATCACATTTTAAGGAATTCATGTTTAAAGTTTCATAAATATAAGTGTATTCCATACATGTGGGTTGGGCTACTAAGTCATGATGACATTTAAAGAGTGACAGTAGGGCTGCAATTTTTGTCAGTCCGTTAACATGAATCACGTGACCAGTTTTGTGTTCTTAACTCAATTTCGACATGATTGTGGTTTGGAACGTTTTTCTGGAATTACATCCAATTGTTTAAAGAAATATGTAGGTATGTATTAGTCGTGATGTACCTATACTGTGCTGGGATTGAGTGTTGCGTAGATGCGTAATTCGAACAAGTGTGGAAGATTATATGATCGATATATTTTGTCCTATTTGCACAACCTAGGGAAGGTGCGTGATCTTCGCACGTCACACACTTTTCTGCGTGCTTGTAGATTTCTTACAATTGGTGTTGCATCCATCTGTAGATGTTGTGTTGATATTTGGACTTCACAGAAGGGTCACATGGTGTTCTAAGAGGAGTGCCCTGTGACAGCATAATACTTTATATTAATCATGTAGTGTAGGCACACGAAGTCATTAGCCGTTAGTAGGTATTTTAAGTAGTATCTTTTAATTGACTACAGTGTAGCCAAGGTAGAAAATATGTAAAAAGAGGAAAAGGAAAAAAAATATAGATACATTAACTGGATTATGTAGTTAACAATTATAATTTAGTTAATACATAATTATAATTCAGTTGGACTCAATAGCTGTCTTTGAAGTCTCAGAAATCACTTTAGAAACCTTTAAACCGACTAAAAACTTTCTAACCGACTACAAAAAATGAGATTATTATTTGTTTTAGTTATTAGTCCATTTTTTTAATAATTAATAAATTTTACCTTATAACATTCCAATAAAATAAAACATTAATATAAGTAAAATTGTAGGAAAATTTAATACATATTTCTGTTCTGATAATTTATGAAAAAATTACCCCTATCTGATAACAAGTCCTCATCAATCAGATTCAAATTAGATTTTAATATTTTACAATATATCCCTAGGTATAGGGATTATACTTGCATAGGAATTTTTAAAGTCAATAAGTAGATATCAGTACATAGCAAATAACTTGGATTACAACAAACGGTTACGATTTACAATTCTTATGGTATAGTACTGATACCAGCTATTGAAACCTTTTGACCTCATTGAATGTTAGAGCGGTATTATCAATATTGCACTCTCGCTTACACTTACGGGCTCAATCTCTGATATTCTTAAATTTGTAACAGAATTAGCCTCGCGTTAGTAGTGTTACATACATTATAATTGTGTTATGGAGTGTAAATTAAGATATTTAAGCACAATTTTACTGTATCTTCATGTTAGTCGACACTTTATAATTGTTATTCCAAATATATTATGTCATGTGTCTTAAATAAAATGATAATAAAGTAATAGTGTTTTCCTTTCCCCGTGACCATTATATCAAAGGGATTTTAATGTTAATTAGGCTTGTCTAAAAGCCATCAGTGTTTTATTTATGAAGAAACAAATGACGGAATGGGCAAAACAAGTAAGACGGAAGTGTTTACCAATAACAATGTGATAACCTATCGCAAGATTCCAATTTAGGCGATAATGCACCTCTTATTAGATAGACACGTCAATATAACAACTTGCAAAAACTTAACACTAATTTAAATATTCATTAAATATAATTATTAATTCTTTAGTTGATATTCATTAGTGTAGTGTAGGTAACTTATTTATGAATGTTCTTTAGATTATAATTTGTATAGTTATTTCTTTTTAAGTGTTTCATCTAGTGTGTGTTTACTGTTTTTTTTTCCACTTTACTTACTCTGTTAATATTTATAGTTAAAGAAGAAAAAATAATCGATATATTATAGATATTGTTATATTCTCATGGCTCGCATATTATATTATATAGTAATTAGAATATATTTTTTCTATAAGTGAATATTGTAATATTCTTCTGAGAAATAAAGTTCTTAAATCGTATTAATACTATAAACAGCCATTTAAATAGTCTCGGTATAAACATTTTATTTTGTAAAATGATGATGCTATCAATATGGAAAAAGGTTAAAATACGCAAAATATACCAATCTATCGACATCTTCCAAATGGCGCCTACGTAAAGTACTACGAACTTAATTTCTCAATATGAGGGTCCCGTTGTTTTAGAGTTTAATGTTACTCCTAAGAACACTGAATCAAAAACCAAGTATATGGTTATATTATTTAGTTTAACTATTTGTTCTGTATATAATATATATTTTCTATTAATTTAAACCTGCAAACTTTTACACAAATTATGTTGCCCCAAAGTAGGCATAGCCTGTACTATGAGCGCAAGACAACGATATATTTATTACAAAATAGGTACTTGCTTAAACATCCATGTGTCGGAAAGAAACATCCATTTTAATCATATAAATGTTTGCACCTACCGGGATTTGAATCCGGGACCTTTAGCTCAATAGGCAGGGTCACTAACGACTGGGCTATATGGATATAGAAATAGAAAAGGATCCAGTATATAACCTTGAGGCAGTTCCATTTTTTTGAGGAACCTGCAGAAGTGACATCGTCTATGGACACTATTTGCTCCCGACGGGACAAATACGAAGTTGTCAAATACAATGATGTTCCCGAGACTGCACAGAATTTCTGTTTTACAATTAGCATACGGTGATTGACGAAGGCGAATGCCTTGAACAGAGTGACGCCTCCCAAGCTATTAGCGTAAATATGATAAGAGTAGATCCCGCGTCTTGAGTGGACCGGCCTTTTGTAAATCCGAACTGCATTTTATGGAATATGCCATTTTGTGCCAATAATTGCTCCAGCATGATAATTCGAATATTTTACTTTAGGCCGGCAGTATAGATATGGACCTATAATAATTATAACTTTATACGAGCAGCCAGTCTTGAATATGTGCATTACTTTGCTTATCTTCATTAAATCGGGAATCACACATATATTATATACTACAGTTGGAGCAATATTTAGTATAATAGACTCAACAGCCATAACAGACAGTCCCTTTCTTTTTTTTTGCTTTTTTAAGACCCTCGTACCTTTCATTTTAATACTTCGGAAATATTTTATTATATCATCAGTAGTTACAAATTTACTACTAAATGTGGCCCAATTAGGGTTAATACTCTTCTAAAAGAAGTTCGGCTGAATTTGATAATGAAAGACACTTTGTGGTCTCTATTGGTATATTTGTAAAAAAGTTAGAGAAAAAATTAGCAACATTGTCAGCAGTATTTAGTTTATCTGAAACTAAACCGTCTTGTTTCGTCATTAATCCTTTTTTGCCAGTTTCAGAGGTAATAATTTGCCTGGCCAATTTTACCTGATTATCAGATTTGGGACGATACAACATGGGTACCTTCAAAAAAAGCGCGTACACCTTCCTTAAAGGCCGGCAACGCTCCTGTGATTACTCTGGTGTTGCAAGAGAGTATGGGCGGCGGTGATCACTTAACAACAGGTGACCCGTACGCTCGTTTGTCCTCCTATTCCATGAAAAAAAAAAAAAAGATTTCTCGATTTTCTCTCGATGTATAAAGATTTAGCTTGGAAGCAAACTTTATTTTAAAGCTTCGAGTAATTTCTGACTTAACTATAGAAGTTGACATTAGCTGTGTTATTAACAAACGCGAAGTTAATCCGTATTTAAAACTGTTTGTCTTTATCTTACCTTTGTCACTACAGAGGTACATGACAGGGAGAAGTAATTTTAAAATTGGCGTTACTTTTCATTGCGATTATTAATAAGACAGTAAGTGTACCTTCTGTAAATACAATTCATATAAAAGTTCATGTACAAGTACTAAAATATATAATCTGGTTTGTTTTCGCCTTGATTTTACTTTACGTCTTATTAAATTCCTTACAGATGCAATAAAATTGTGTTATATTGTGTCAATGGTCTAAAACTAATAAAGGTTTTAACAAAAAGCTTATTTTAAACTGTAAATTATATATCACTAGCTGACCTGGCAAACGTTGTTTTGCCATATAAATTATATATGTAAACCTTCCTTGAGCTTCTACGAATCTATTACAAGATTTCATTGAGATCGGTCGAATAGTTTAGGAGTTATTAGGGAACATACTAACATACATTCTCTTTAATATATATAGATTAACCTTAAAATTAGTTAGTGCATCTGCTATATGGCCCAGACCTTGCTCGGTAAGACAACCTCCAACTGTTTCGATCTCTTAAGGACTCTTTAGGTAGTGTCAGGTTAACATCAAGAGAGGACTGCCAAAACGACGTGTCGCATTCTTTAGTACAGCAACGACATCATGACATAGATGGCAAAGTCTTCAAGCAAAATTGCACCTATACTTAAACACTATGTAAAAAAAACCAGTACGATAATTATTATCGACGTGTCTTTTGACACGGATATGAAGATGAATGCGGAGACACCACGCGGAATGAAATGGGTGTGTGGGCTGGGAAAAATTAAATTGGCCGTTGGCAGAGGTATCTAAACTTTTATAATTGGGCACGGTTATAATCGTTTTGTTTTACTTTTACTTAATGTGCTTATTTCCTGAAAATCAATATTTATTTGTTCTCACTACTTGATACCAATATACGCCTCAAGATATAGTACAGGTTTTTTTAACACCATGTATATTATCAAAAATTTAATGTCAATAAACTTTTATAAAAAATCTTCTTTTATTTAAAATCCAAACATACTTTTCCAATAACCTATTGTAGTAAAAATGTTTTTCATGAGATCCTGTATTTTGAAAGGTCTTTTTTTATGAAAATAAGGGACGAGACGAGCAGGACGTTCAGCTGATGGTAATTGATACACCCTGCCCATTTCAATGCAGTGCTACTCAGAATTCTTGAAAAACCCCAAAAATTCTGAGCAATATGAGTAATATCACTATTACCATGACTAGCTACGGCGCCCTTCAGTACGAAACACAGTAATGCTTACACATTACTGCTTCACTGCAGAAATAGGAGCCGTTGTGGTACCCATAATCTAGCCGGCATCCTGTGCAATGGAGCCTCCCACTGGTCTCGTGTCTCCTAAGCCCGGGGTCAGTCCACAAAATTAAAACAACATTTTTGTTTATATATTATTTAATTGATGTATATGGTTATGCATAATATTTATTCAAATGTTAATTTATTAAATTATGGCACTTAACACAATAATATCTTTAAACAATAAATGTATACAAATGGATGATGAATGTCTTCGGGGTGATTCAATGATCACTAAAACTATTCGGAATTATTTCTCAGTCGTTCGTTGACGTTCGCGGTGAAACGAAAGCCTCTTTTTATCATTTTATAGATTTTCTTAAGAAAAATAAAATATCAACATAATAAAAAATATTGATCCCAATCGTAAAATAAAAAACAAAAAAAAATTCAACAAGTTTCGTACGCAGGGTCGACCCCACCATTCTTAAGTTCCGTTTATATAACGCGCAGGAATTGTTCACACAAGCATTCCTCCCATACAAACCGATACAAACTTACATTTAAATATATTGCGAAGCGACCGACACGAAGCAATAAAAGCAAGTTATATGTCATCACTGCATATAAATAATTTAAGGCGATAACTAGCGGTATATAACAACTATACAAACTTGTTGAACTAATGCAAGCTCACTCACTCTAAAATATAATTTAAAATAACTTCAAAGGCCACATCATACATTCAGTCACAATCGCAGATATATCTTACAAACATCGCACGATAACTACATCCAACAACTTAAAATTATACTATTCAATTTTACAGTCGGTTAGCTTTACTATGTCGCCAATATCGCCTCGTAAATAATCGTAAACCAATGATGAATTTCGATATTCTAGAAACATACAGAAATACAGAAACATACAGAAATACCTACGTAAATAGAATTCCTCATAAACTCAAAAAAACTAAAAATATAAAATAAAACGCGACTCCATTGAGGTTCCAGCTACCCAGGTTCTAATGTTTATATTAATATGATGAATGTATTAAGATTAATTCTTAATACGAGATGTTACTGTCAACTGACGTAAGATTGGACGTAGTTGGCAAGAAATTATTGAAATCGGCTATAGAAAGACGTATTGTAACTAAGTAAATAGATACCACAGCTCAACTTATACGCTAATCTCTCAAACGACTAAGTACAAAGGAAATAAGTAAGTCATTGGAGGATAAGAAAGTAGATTAATGCTATTTGGGAGAAAAGCTACCAAAGTATATATAGAGGTACCTATTTACTCTACACTAGGACACTAGTCGACTATTCGCCAATTTGACTCGATAGCACGAAATACTAAAAGAGGAACTGTATCGTGCACTTCAAAGGTTAATTTCGACCTTTTTGATTTTCGCTAATTATTACAATAATATTTACATTACATTGGAATTTCGAGTATATTCGATAAGACGAGTATTAATTTCTATCTAAGCATTCCCTTGAGCAATAACGTACCAAAAATATTATTTATAAAGCGGTGATATGATTGTCTATCACGTATTTTATATGGATCAAGCGACGACAACGTAAGCTTGTTTATCCTCATAATTATTATATAAACAATTCACGATTATAATACCTTTAGTACCTACGAGTATTAAGGACTATATTACAACAACTGAAATCTGATTAATGTTGAATTTCAGCTACTTGGCCGTGTAATGGAATTTGCAGTGAATGTTGGATGAATAGGAATAATTGTTTGGAAAGGTGCATGCTATTAATATTATAGATGTTACATCCAACCCAGTGAAGATGGTTCTTAAATGTGAGCTAAAGGAACGGAAATATGGAGAGGTTGATTAGTAACTAGAACCAGTTACAGCCCACACAACCATAGACAAAGATTCATGTTAGACCACAGAGTAAGGAAGGCGTAGTGGATAGGCTGCATGCGATTAGTGACTCTTGAACTTTATCTGTGGCAAATAAACAAAATATATATCCGAAGGCCCTTTTTCGCTTCTCATTAACAACATTAAGTACATGTAATAATTTAGACACCAAATTCAACTAATCAATACGTCTTTCTGGAAGCCGATGTCAGAGATTGTCTCCATACTCTAAAGAATCACGTCTCACTGTGGAAAAATCTATCTTTAATGTTATAATATACCTAAATGCTTT